>CAUJNA010003336.1:388510-453510 GCA_963377175.1 Effrenium voratum
CGGTTGAGGATTTTGGCCAGCGACAAGCAGAAAAACAAAAACAGTAAAATCAAGCACAGCCAGCCAAACCACCAAAACCAAACAACGACAACGACGCCGACAAAAAGAACGAGCACAAGCACAAGCGCGCGCACAAGCAAGCGCAAGCGCAAGCACAAGCACAAGCACACGCCCCCCCACCGCCGCCGCCACCACAGCAGCAGCAGCAGCAACAAAGAAGAAGAAGAAGAAGAAGAAGAAGAAGAAGAAGAAGCAGAAGAAGCAGATGAACCTGAACAGGGACAAGCGCAAGAGAAAGAACAAGAACAACATGGCAACGACAACAACAATGACAACAAGAGCCACAATCACGAGGAAGCAGCAGTGGCAGCGACAGCTGCGTTGGCAGCGGCAACGGTATCGGGGGCAGCAATAGCCGAAATCCAACAATCAAGTGCAACAACCATTTAAACAAATATACCAACAAAAAATAGCCGGACAAGGAGACAAACACAAACAAAGCATCAGGCAAGCAAGCAAGCGATCCTGCAAGCACACACACACACAGGAACAAAGAAACAACGGACGACGGAACGGAGAAACAAAAAAGGAACACAAGCAAGCAATTAAACAAGCAACAAGAAACCTAAACACGCAAACAAACGAGCTACGCCATGCCACGCCAAGCCAAGCTAAGCCAAGCCAAGCCAAGCAAGCAGGCAAGCAGGAAAGCAGGCAAACAAGACAGCAGGCAAGCCGGCAAGCAGGCAAGTAAGTATGCAAATAAGCAGGCAAGCAAGCAAGCAAGCAAGCAAGCAAGCAAGCAAGCAAGGAAGCAAGGAAGCAAGCAAGCATGCAAGCAAGCAAGCAAGCAAGCAAGCAAGGAAGCAAGGAAGCAAGGAAGCAAGGAAGCAAGGAAGCAAGGAAGCAAGCAAGCCAGTAGCTTGCTTGCTTGCTTGCTTGCTTGCTTGCTTCCTTCCTTGCTTCCTTGCTTCCTTGCTTCCTTGCTTCCTTGCTTCCTTGCTTCCTTGCTTCCTTGCTTCCTTGCTTCCTTGCTTCCTTGCTTCCTTGCTTCCTTGCTTCCTTGCTTCCTTGCTTCCTTGCTTCCTTGCTTCCTTGCTTCCTTGCTTCCTTGCTTCCTTGCTTCCTTGCTTCCTTGCTTCCTTGCTTCCTTGCTTCCTTGCTTCCTTGCTTCCTTGCTTGCTTCCTTGCTTCCTTGCTTCCTTGCTTCCTTGCTTCCTTGCTTCCTTGCTTCCTTGCTTCCTTGCTTCCTTGCTTCCTTGCTTCCTTGCTTCTTGCTTCCTTGCTTCCTTGCTTCCTTGCTTCCTTGCTTCCTTGCTTCCTTGCTTCCTTGCTTCCTTGCTTCCTTGCTTCCTTGCTTCCTTGCTTCCTTGCTTCCTTGCCTGCTTGCTTCCTTGCTTCCTTGCTTCCTTGCTTCCTTGCTTCCTTGCTTCCTTGCTTCCTTGCTTCCTTGCTTTCAAGCCCTTCTGCTTCTCGGCTTTTCATGCCTACGGGGCGTTGCTTGGGGCATATTTGTGTGACGCCGCTCCAGGGAACGTGTGGCATGGTTTGTCCGCCTTCGGAGGCCTACGAGCTTCAACAGGACAAGACCCAGGAGAACTGCAGGACGTGTCCGCGGGTTTTTCGGGGGGGCGTGAAGTGATTGGCTTAGGTGTGTCCCTTTTCTTTTTTTGAGGGACCCCCTTTTGGGTTGGTCTTGGAGGGAAGAGAAAGGAATAACCATTTCAGGGGGTCCACGATTTTGAGACAAACTCGGGGTTCCGGCTTCGGCTTGGGGCTAGCCTGACTTTGGCTACTGTTAGAATTTGAATGAATTCAGAATACCGCACTAAATCAAGGGTGAGGCCCTAGAGTGGCTCGATTTGTTTGGATTGGCCCGGATTTCGGCAGGAGCTTGTTTTCGTTTGAGGCAAAACGCGAGGATTCTTTTGGGGACTCTGTGGCAGAAATGCAATCTAGCTGTTGATATTGGCCATTGTTGCAAGGAATCGGATGCTTCTTATGACTAAGCACTTGAAGAGACAACGTCGAGGTGAACATCAATCGAGCACGTGCTCACCTAAAGCCTGATTGCATCCGCCGGAGTTGGCGAAAAGATAATCCGAGACACACAGGAGCTCATTAATGGAAGAAAGACAAGGAGGAATCATATCCCAATCGAGGCAACGAAACTTGGAACGACGGCTTCTGAACTGGTCCAGGTCTTTGGCTGTCGCCATGGGATGAGTCACATCTCTCACTCGGGTCCAATGTGATCTGCACTGTCCAGGAACCTGGAGACAGCCATGGAGCAAGTGCAGGCAAGTGCCTGGTCCCCAGGCGCCTGGCGCCGCGCAGAGCGCGGAGAAACTTGGAGGGTCTCGCATCACCAATCATTGACCGCAAGGAGCCGCGTCCCAGCCAATCCCCGTGCCCTGGTTAAGCCGCAGAAAGATGTGTCAAGGAAACTTCCTTTCAACCGAAATGGCCCAGATCCCAGGCTAAGGCGAAACGGCACTAGCGGGAGATAGGACAAGTCAGATCAATTGAACGTCCCGTGTACCATGCGTTCGGCACATCACACGATGTGGCCAAGCTAAATCATGAACTTGATGCTGTTGCGCTGAACGACATGCCCTCAGATTTGGTGAGGTGGAAGCTGAGTTTGGCACAACCAGGCTTTGCCTGAGCCAATATTTGCTCAGGGATGCTCAAGCGTAGCATTCTCTAATCACATCGTTCTATCTACCATTGCACCCCTTTGCCCTCATCAGCCAGCAAGAGACTGCTCGCCTTTGCGGACACGTATGTTCTGTTACCACCTTTGTAGTTGCGCATGATTCCTCGCATGACGATTCTAAAGGTGAGTGGTTTGGGCACTACGGTCGTTCCTTCTCTTCCATTGTTCAGCAAAGTGCGGCACTTCTCAGGTCATTTGGGTATGGGTCAAAATTAAACCAACAGAGGACCGCAGGTGCTAGTCCATGTTTCCATTTGCCAGGGTTCCATTTTGGGTACCTATGTTTGACCCACAGCCATTTCTCTTCTTGTTCTTTGCTCTTTGACCTTTCGAAAGTGGACACATCACCATGCCCAGGGCCGAAACAGCACTTTAAGCCGCCTCTGAACTGTGCCAAGCCAGGTTTGAGACGGCCCAAACCCGGTGACAACTTTCAAAGGGGTCCACAAGGTGCCGGGTAACTTGAAAGTGATGTGGGCCTGTCAGCCATCCCATCTTACCTACTAGTGTGTGCCATCAACACGAACCCCCACTATAACTTGGGTCCGGATTTTGTTTGGGATTCTTCCCGTTTTGTTTTGGGTAATTATGCCTGGAAGTTCCCAAAATAAATGCCCTCCCTTGAAAGCTTTCTTTTGGGAACTTTTCCCGGAAATTCCAAGCGAAAAAAAGGCCCTCCCTTGAAGCCTCAGAACTTTTCCTGAAACCTGACAGAAAGACCTGAACATTTGAAAGGTTTTGTTTCCTTGCCCCGTTGTGTTTTGGTATTTTTCCTGGAAGTTCCCAGTAAAGAACAATGCCCCATGACTTGAAAGGTTTCCTTTCTTTTTGGGAACCTTTCCTGCAGATTCAGAAAAAACAAGCACCCAAAAAAGCCCTCCAACTTGAAAGGTTTCCTTTCCAGGACAGACGCCCAGAGCGACGTCCCCCGAGCCGCCCGAGAAGTGCTCGTCGCGTCGCTCGTCGGTGGCCCAGGCCAGGGCTGCGGAGGCGCGGAAATGGGAGCGGCTGGAGGAGCGGCTGGGCGCGGAGGCCGGGCGCCAGGCGCAGCTGCCGGGGTCCTCGGGAAGGTTCCCATGGGTGGGTTACACAGGCTTTAGTCTTGGGCTCCACGTACCAAACAGCCATTCTGGTACATTTTTTTGAGCCACAGCCCCATCGAACCGGAACGGAGCGCTGGGTTTGGGGCGGATGGCAGAGGCCAAAAGGGTTTGGTTGCAGGAACCTTTGCAGGGAAACAAGGCCCCAAAACACCGTTTTTAAGCAAGCCTTTGAATATGGGGACGGTCGCTGCGAAATGGGGTGGCTCGCCCCTTTTTTTGGGTTGGTACTAATGCTTTTTGGGGGTTGGTTTAAAGGCAAAAGCAACACTCACCATCTTGGAGGATTTCCCCAAGTAACCTAAGAGGGAAAGGACCAGTTTGACGTTCCTAGGCCTGTTTGGCACCCAGTAGGGGAGAGCCCAAAGCGGGTTGACCATCTTGCAAGGGTTTGCATCCATGGGGCCAGCGCCTGAAGTGATAGGTTGGTCAGAGCACCACACGATTTGAAGAGTATCAGGCCAAGGTGGCAACGTAACGTATGCAGCGCCTGGCAACCTGTCTTGAAAAGCATTGGGCTCAACCAACATGGAGGAGAGCGCTGACAGGGTGGTAAAGCGCCAGAGAGCACGTGTGGCGTCGGATACTAAATGCATTTTCTACAATCTTGGCTCTTCCATCGCTGGCGTTTTGATTGAGCTGCACAAATGGCGTTGGAGCTAGAATGCCCACGACTCGCGATTGGCTTTGGCGGCTGACGGGGACAGTGTCCTATCTTTCTTTGAACCAATTGTTAAACTGCGCTTTGCACACAACAAATTGGATCTGGTTTCCAGTTGTTTAGGAAGCACATTCCTTTCCAACTGGATCAATGGCTGAGCTCTTGGACCTTAGCAGTGAGTTTCAAAAGCGATCGAAACCTAAAAAAGAGATGAGGGAAGGCGGATGTATCTGGTCGGAGTAGCTCCAGGCTGGAGCCTTTGGAGCTCAGTAGGGAATGACCCAGGGTGTTGGGAATGAACCTATGGTTTCCCTTGAAGGAAACCATGGGGGAAGGTTTGCCAGCAAGTGTTGCGAGCTTTGCTGCTGAACATGCCGAGGTCTGAGAAGGTGGCACGGCTGGAGGCGAAAGAGCCCTTGGTGGAGGATCCGATAGGGTGGTTCGAGTCAGGGAGAGGCAGAGGTTCCTGGTGCTCGCTGCATTTTTCTGCTTGATGTTGCCTTCATGAAACATGTGACATGCTTCGTGTCCTAAGTCTCATCGTTGTTTTCACTGCATGTTGGGGTGTTTGTGGTTGGTCTGACGACCTTGTCTAGTACAGAAAGAACCTTTTGCACGTCTTCTATTTGCTACCTTTTCTTCGGCTGGCAAGGAACAAAAGGACAAGCACCCAACAAATGGGTCACGGTCCCAACCTATTGTGACACAATATCAGGTCATGGAAGGCCTTCTCCGATCAGCGATGAATCCGACGGCTTTCAGGACCTGCACGCCAGAATCAGCTCCTTGGCTTCTGCCGAGAAGTGCGAGCAGCAGGAGGCGGAGCTCTCTCCGAGCTCTCTCCGAGCTCTGCGTTTCGGGTTTTGTTTTGACAGGCGGAAATCAAACCCACGTGAGCCACAATCAAAACCCGGTTAGGAAGGGAGAACCCCAGCCAAAAATAGTTGCCGCCGCCTGTAAAATTGTCTAGCATGATTTTAGGTAGACCATTTTCATACCAGGTTTTGATTGCTAAATCTGCCACAACTGTCAATTTACATGGAACCTGACAGGGCTTCCCTCTAAAGGGAAACTGGTCTTCCAAGAACCCCCAAGTCAGGTTCCATGTTAATCGGTGGGAGGGTACATGTTCCTCGAATGGAAGCCAACCAGACAATGGATCATTTCCTTTGATTTTTTCAGGGCTGGTCACCATCCGGAATTGATACGTACATTCACATGGCCATGGACGCATCCCTTTGGAACCTGGTGTCAATTTTTCAACATCCCTTCATAGCTTGGCGGGTATTTGAGTATGAATCGTTTGTAGATGGGATTTCCACCCGTGGGAAGACCGTGGAGTTTGCTCCAGGGAGTCTAAGATCGAACTGATTTTGCCCCGAAAGCTCTCGCCAGATTCGAAGTCTGCAAGGCTCCCTTGCCCATGAAAGGATTGAAGGCAAAGCGATGGCGAATGGCTTAGTTGTCTTGGAGCTCCGAAAGCTGGCGGGCCGGTTGAAAGCTCCAGCTTCACTTTCTCTGTCAAGTTCTTGCTCTGTTGCGCTCCTTCCGGCTTCCCAAAGTGCTGTTTGAACATTTCCAGCCAGGCGCTCATCCGACAGATACAAGCAAGCCTAGAGAGCGACAGGCGCGTTGGGGCCAAGAAGGTGGGGGCGGCTGTGTTTAGGATTCTGGAAGACTTGTTCCTAGACACTCAAACAGAAACATCCCAGCGCTTGAACAATCAAGACCGAAGGTGATTTGCATACAGAACCTGCACATCCCTCCGTGATTCAATGAATTCACTGATTGGTTGGGTTAGACTGGATTGATTTGATTGGATTCACATGATTTATTTGGACAGGTTTGTTTTATTTGCATGAGTACCAAAATCCGTTTTTCCGGATCCCTTCCAACTTGCTGGCCTTTGTGGCAGGATTGAACTTATTTGAGTGGCCGTGTCCTTAGGCCTCATTGGAGCCGGTCCTGTGCTCCAGGCGTGGCGATCGAGACGATCGGGACGCCTTGGCGGCTCTTCGCTCGCGGCTGGAGGACCTCGTGCAGCAGAGCCAGGTGGAGCCACAGTCCGGGGCGTGTGGGGTGGGCTGGCGGGGTGCGGGCTGGCGGGAAGGGCGTGGGGGTGGGTGTGCATGCATGCCTCTGTGTATGTGTTTGATGTGCATGTGTGAGAGTGTGTGTGTGTGTGTGTGTGTGTGTGTGGGTGCGTGCGTGCGTGCGAGCGTGCGTGCGTGCGTGCGTGCGTGCGTGCGTGCGTCTGTGTGTGTGTGTGTGTGTGGGTGCGTGCGAGCGAGCGAGCGAGCGAGCGAGCGAGCGAGCGAGCGAGCGAGGGTGTGTGTGTGTGTGTGTGTGTGTGTGTGTGTGTGTGTGTGCGTGTCCAGGAAAGGCCGTATAAATGTTGGAAGCACGGGTGCGTCCATGTGGGGATCGGCAAATAGGCGAGCGACAGGTCTGATTTGAATGCCTTTTCTCCGTGCTGCGCGTAATCCACACCGCGGGCAAGGCGACTGCACACATTCCATGAATGTCAACAGTCAAATGTCAACAAGAGTTGTGCACATCGAAAGGGGTCCCACAAGGTGGTGAACCAACAAGTGCAAGCAAGCAACAGCGAGTGCTATGTGCAGTGCCCTTCCTTTGCTGATTTGTCTGTCGTCAAGGCGAAATGGCTTACAAGGCGGTGCGGGTGGAGTGCGTACCCCTCAGGGCATACGTTCAAAGCACCTGCTGCAGAAATGCGAGGTGTGAGTATCATCACACAAGGCTCTGTACTGATCAATAATGCGGCCACATGCTGAATTGTGAGGGCAATTGCGCGCAGCGTATGGCAAAGCGCAGCAAATGCGGCGTTGATCATCCATGTACCACGACCTGGGCAGCTCGTTGATGCAGGCTTGTTGATGCAGGCAGTGTGAATGGTACACGGAAGGCGAAGGGCGAACGCATTGCGCCAGCTGGGCCACTGCTCGCCGATTGTCCCCTGGCGCGACTGGTCGGGCAGTGGAAGGCCAAGGCGTCGAAGGCGTGCGCCAGGAGACCCGTTTGTTGTGAGACCAACACGAGTCAAGGCTATAGCTGTAGTGCTCCTCGTCAATGCGAGTTGCGTTTTGTGGAGGGTGACGGGAAGGCAACTCCCAGAAATTAAACCACCAGGAGCCGTCGTATGCGAAGGCAGGGCCATCGACTGTAGGGGTTCAGTTTCCGCCGCAGGGCTTGGAGAAGGCATGGGTCGTCAGCAGGGCAATGCTTCTTGCTAAGAATCTCCGGGCCACAGGCCAAAATCCCAAGGGCAGCTTCTGAGGGTCACCCTGTTCTCTTCCCTCGAACCTTTGCGGGGTGTCTGTGTCTGTGCCTGTGTCTGTGTCTGTGTCTGTCTGTGTGTGTGTGTGGGTGCGTGCGTGCGTGCGTGCGTGCGTGTGTGTGTGTGTGCGCGCGCGTGTGTGTGTGTGTGTGTTGAGTGTGTGTGTGTGTGTGTGCTGAGTGTGTGCTGAGTGTGTGCTGAGTGTCAGTTCAGCGCGCGACACCATGACACTGGCCAACGAAGCTAATGGTGTCGTGGGATGGGAATCCTGTAGCTGCATTTGGACAAGGTTGTGGTGTTCTGAAGGTGCGTTTGGTCCCCTCCTGAACCGCTGTTTCTTCTCTGTTTTCCTATTTCAAACAAGTAGAGGGAAGCTTTTGAGAGATGACTCGCCACTCGAATCAACCCACTCGACAGCCACTCGAACTGATCAGATTCCTCCTGCGGGAGCTTAAGAGTGTGTGTGTGTGTGTGTGTGTTTGTGTGTGCGTGTGTATGTCTGTGTGTGTGTGTGTGCGTGCGCGCGTGCGTTGCGTGTGTGTGTGTGTGTGGTGTGTGTTGGTGGTGTGGCGTGTTGTGTGTGGTGTGTGGTGGTGGTGGTGGTGTGTTGTCCGGTTGATGTGTGTGGTGTATGGTGTGTGGTGTGTGGTGTGTGGTGTGTGGTGTGTGGTGTGTGGTGTGTGGTGTGTGGTGTGTGGTGTGTGGTGTGTGGTGTGTGGTGTGTGGTGCGTGGTGTGTGGTGTGTGGTGTGTGGTGTGTGGTGTGTGGTGTGTGTGTGTGTGCATTTGTGTTTGTGTTTGTGTTTGTGTTTGTGTTTGTGTTTGTGTTTGTGTTTGTGTTTGTGTTTGTGTTTGTGTGTGTGTTTGTGTGCACGGGACCTTGCACAGTGTGACGTCACCAAGAGCACGGTGCCAAGTAAGGTGGCCACTCCCTTGTAGAGAGAACCGTGAACCTCCAAGGCGCTGCAATCCGAAAGACGATTCTACCCCGGATAAGTTTTTGCGCTAAAAGGAGTACCTCAAACAACTTGGTACGCATCCCCCGCATCCAAAAAGTGAGCTGCTTTTCTGTGGTCCAACACTTCAGAGCAGTTTGGTGGGAAATCAAGACCCATTAGACCCATTGGGGTGTCTTCTTCTAAAACACCTCCAAACTGGTGGTTTTCCTTTTACTTGTGGTTTCCCTTTAAACCAATCCCCAAAAAGGGACTCCTAGAAGGCACACCCATGCAATCTCTTGGGCCGCCCGAACTTCCTCTCCCTCGCCAGGCGCAGCAGCAGGCTGCGGAGGAGACGTCGCGAGCTGTGTCCAGGCGTGCCCAAAGTGACTGGCTTGGGGGTTCCGGTCAAAAGACCGGATCCTGTTGAAGAGTGTTCTTCCTTTCGTCGGCTGCTTAGCTGACCAGGGAAAAAACGAGGGATCTTTGCTTTCTTCTTTCGAAAGGCGTGACTTGTCAGATAAGGCCGATGGAAGGAACCAGCTTAGAGCTGTCCACCATTTCAATTCTTTGTTTTTGCCTCGCTATCCGTTGCGTGTCAGTATCATGCAGCCGCTGAGCCACAGCATTTCTCTCGCAGCACCGATGACAGCCAGCCAGCAACACGCGAGGCTTTCCAAAGACTCGGAGCTGCAAGCTGAGAACCAGGCGGGGTGTTAGGCGTACTGCGTGCGTCTTTTTAAGGGGCCACCAAGATTCGAGGTTGGCAAGTGCCACTCGCTGTGCTGAGCGCTGCATTCGCCGAGTTGCAAGTATTCAGCCAGCAAGCGCCATGGCATCGGATTCCGCAACTGTACCTTGCACAAATTGGACGGCATCCCAACAATTTTCCCACAATTCCCCTTGTGTCAGCCAGTGGTCGACTTGATTGGATCCATTTCGGCAAGATTATTTCGGTGGTTCGTTTTGGACGTCAGTTTCCCATGCGATGAGTTGGAGCAGGGGAAGAGAAAAGACACAAGGCCAAGAAGGCCCCGCACTAAGTATGAATAGCACTTGCCATTTTCGAGCTAGGACGGGATATTTCTGCTCAACCTGGCATTTGCACGCATCTCCGGGAGTTGAACCCAACATGATCCAACATGTGTCGACGCTGTAGTCAAATTCGAAGCGTATACGCGATGCAAGTTGAACATTTGTGGCTGCTGCTGATTTTTCAGAGTTCTTGCTGTCAGTAAGCTCGCAAAGCGAAAGGAGCTGCGTGCGATTTGAATGAGTGAGCAAGAAGGATGACTCCAACTGACGAGACAAATCAGAGTTGTGCTTTGTTTCAGCTCTTCAACAGAAACCTCAGCGCTGGATGAGCAACCTCTTCTGCAACGCTATTTTTGTTGTATTTGCTAGTCAATGTTCGCCAGAAAACAGCTCCAAGCGAAGAGGCCAGGCTGAAATGGAGTTTGCGGCCTCATTTACGACTTCCCCCGCATTTTCGGTTTTTGAATTGTAGTTCACCCAGACTGCAGGGCTGTTTACATTCCTACATGGGGCCAAGCCAAGCCCTAAGAAGGACGTGAGCCGCGTCCCGAAGCGAGAGACGCGCAGGGCACCTTGAGTCAGCGCTTGGACCAGCTCCGCACCAGCGCACTCTCGGTGGTGCAGTCTTGCCAGGAGGCGGGACCACTTGACACTCGAGCTCGAAAGCAGATGAACGCAACTCCCCCGGTCCTTCCTTTAATCAACATAGCATTTCTGGGAGGGGATCCGGAAGATGAATTCTGAATTGCGCTCCCAGCAACATAGCATTTGTCAGGAAGGGCACCTGGAAGATGAATTGCCTCAAGGGAGCCTTTGTCAGGTGCGATGCTAGTGTCAGGGAAAATGATGCCCAGTGCCCAATTGAAATTTCGGGACCTTGGCAAAGGAAACCGGCAAGAAGGATCAAGCCCTACTTTTGACACGTTGGGTTTGAGCCCTCTGCAGTCGATTCAGACAACGGCCGCTTGGTTTGCTGGAGGGCAGGACTTGAGGGACTGGTGACTCAAGTGTAAAGCGGAGAACGTGGCGAACCTGAGCTCGAGCGATAAGTCGTGTTCCGCCACATTTGCGCGAACTGCCCTCTCCAACAAGTTTGCTGTGCCATTTCCGATTCATGAATCGGGCAAGGCAATTAGACGTAGGTACCCTGTCGCGTGTTTGATTTTAGAGTCCTCTTGAACTTGGTGCTACGGGCATGACTTTAATCGGGGACCTTTTGGTGGACATCATTAAGGTGAGGATTTATGTCCAGCAACCGCTGTTGAGGGGTTCCTATTTAATTTCATAGCCACACAGCTTTCCGCTCGAATTTCTGGCTATTTTGGGGTCACCGGATCAATGCTGAACGGATTTGTTCAAGCCGGAGCTCTCAAACTTTCCTGGGGGTGTAGATCCCTTCGAGACTCACCAGGATGGCTTCAGAGCATCTTTGTGTCTTCGGGATACGGCACGATGCATGGAAGCCACCTACAAGGGAAAGGATTGATAGACCAGCACTGTCTTGACTTTCCGCGACAGGAGATTGCGGAGTCGCGGTCAGCGCTGAAAGCGTTGCAGGCAGGTGGGGCAGTTGGGGCGTGTGTCTCAATCGAATGGCTCTCTGTTGCAAGGCCTTCTCTTGCAAGAGGAAAGGACGAGGGTGCACATGCTCAAGGTGTCGGAAACTGATGGCAGGTCGTTTGGTGCTGTTGCTCTACCCTATTTCAATTCACAGAGCACATCTGGCGCTTGGCACATTTCCAGTCAACCTTATCATAAGACTAGCCATGAGACAAGGGACTACATCGGCCTGTGAAGACAGAGAGCCGGAGTTTGGATGCCTGACTGCGGAGTCACCAATTGTTGCACTCTTTTTGCGCACACTTTTCGCACTTTTCTTCGCAATCCACAGGTCTGCCTCCAACAAATTGCAGACCCGGTGGATATTTTTGCGGGTCCCGACCCAGCATCAGTCATCAAGTCTGGTTGGAGGTGGACTTCGCCGGTGTCCGAGCACAGCAGAAGGAGCTTCAGGCCGAGTTTCCGGGCGCAAGGGCGTGGGATGTCGGGTTTGAAACCCTTGGGCTTCACTCCCTGATGTTGCCATATGGGTCTGTCTTTGTTTAACCGGACCCACGGTTTTCCTTTTGGTTTCCATTGAACACCCGCAAAAAGGGAGCAATTACCATTAGAAAAAAGGCCACCTCCCATATGTGGCAAAACATGAGACCTCCAGTGGAGAAGGCTCTAACGTGATACTGTACCTTTTTGATGCTCACCTCCTTCTGAGCCGTGCGAGGAGTGCACTAGGGAGCTGGAGCAGGCGTCGCTGGGTGTCGACCGCTGTTCGTGTTTGTTGTAGAAGTGTTGATTGGCAGTGCGTTCTCATCGCATGAACTTGAGATCTGGCAGAGTGTCAGAGTGTGTGTGGTCGTATCCATGAGTGAATATGTCCAATGGTGAAATAATTATGTAGATCCTTATTTTGAGATGTTAGATGCTTGGAAGGGGGCTCAAGAGTTTGGTCAATTTGGCCATGGAGAGCTTTCCGTACCCTACTGCAACGCCTGTTTTGTGCTCTCGAATTCAGCATGAAAACCGGGCGCCGCCATGTGACCGAAACATGCAGTGGAATCCAAATCCAAGTCTCTGCTGTTTGTTTGGTTCTAGATTCGAGTTCAACTTGCTGGTGCTCAGCAAATGAGGGAAATGAACCTAAGGATTCCCGTAAAGGAAACCATAGGGCAAGGTTTATAGGGGTCATTCCCTCGTTCCCTGCCTATGGCACCAAGTCAAAAAGGGCTCCTTCGGTCGTGTTGCGCATCATCGGAAAATGAAGATCAGCGGCCGCCGCCGCTATATCAGCGAGCAGTTTTTGAAATGAGCAGTCCGACCCGGCAAGCGGAGATTCTGGACGACAGCGCATGCTCTTTCAGATTGCAGATTCCCTCAGCGGCCAGCACAATTAGTACAACTTAGCCTCTCAAGCTGCTAATTTGGACATTTCAGCTGAACCCAAAGGCAGCATCTGCCATTGCAAGAGAGGGTCCCATGAGATGCAAGGTATCCTTTGTCCCGACTGCACCAGCAAATGGCCAATTTTTTGCCGAGGATGCCCTTTTTATGGATCATCTTGGGCCAGCACAAAGAAACCTCCCTCCCTCAAAACCTGGACTTGAGACCCACTTTTTTTGGAAGAGCGTTTTAGTGGTAAATGACAAGCTTCGACCTTTTTTAGTTCCACTCCACTCGATGGGACTCCGCGGCCAGGTGGAGGCGGAGCACTACCGAGAGCTCCGCGCCAGCGGCGGCCGCGCAGCCACGAGGCGCGGAGAGGAAGTCGGTCGGATTTCCCAAAGTCAAGTGGCAGTGGGTCGAGTCAAAACCGTCTTGGGATCCCATTTTGGTTGGTAGGTGAATTCACCACCCATTTTAGGACCTATTTTAGTGGGGATTGGGATGTTCACCGGGGGTACGATTTGGATTTTGACCAATGGCCAAGTCGCGAGAACTCGGTCCGAGGTCCAGACTTTGGAAGTTTCGCCGCTGCGTGTTTCGAATTACTAAACTTTAAAAGATTGGAAATACATTTTTTTGCTCTAGAGGACGTTCGTTTGGCAGATCCACGGAACTGAGACAACCGAACTTTTATTGACCCTAGGCGCCTGGGATAGGGATTGTTTGTTTGCTTGCTTGCTTGCTTTGTGGTTGTTTGTTTGATTGTTTGTTTGATTGTTTGCTTGCTTGCTTGCTTTGTGGTTGTTGGGTTGATTGTTTGTATGTGGATTTGAGATGTCTTAAATGTGCGGATTGTCGGAACAACAGGATGCCCTTATGTCGAGGTTCCGGAAAACCTTGGTGCCCTCCCTCTAATCACTCGGTAGTGGCCTTTTGTGCCGCGTGTCACTGGCAAGGCGCAACGCCATGTGTCAAGATGATGTTGGAAAGACCAACCAACTGGTGGTTGCAAGACAGACTAGCCCAGAGCAAGAAGCGAAACTCAGAGAAGGAAGGAGTGCAGGTGATCAATCGTGAGGCCGTCAAATTCACGTGTGGTCCAACTGTAAGAATGAAGTGATAGAGCTTGAAAGACAAGGATGGTTCCTCACTCACCCAACCTCTGCTTCCAAGATAAAGAGTTGGTATGCTCTCCATCTCTTCTCCTTTCCTTGACATCTTTCACCTACAGCATTCTAATGGAGAGTGCAAGAGATGGAACGGTGGGGCGAGAAGTTGGAGAGGATGGAGATCAAATGATGGGTGATGGCCCTCTCCCCGCCTCTCTTACCTCCCCCCATCCCTCCGCCTGAACCTTTCTATTCCTCAGAGCGGCTTGGCTGCGTGCCTTTGCTCACATAGGTGACGCTTCAGCTTGCCCAAAGCAAGCAATCTCTCAATTGGAGATGGGGCAAATTCAACCAACAGACCGCAGAGTTTAGTCCTTGTTTCCATTTGGGGTTACCCTATTGCCCCACAAATTGGAGATGCCTGCGCCCCGAGGCTGGAGGAGCTGGACGCGCGAGTGGGCGCCTGCGCGTCGGAGCAGCGCCTGGAGGAGGCCGCGGCGTTTCCGATCTGCTTGGTTTGCGGGTACTGAGCTGGCTGTGGTTGTCAAAACCGTGTTGGGATCGCATTTTGGGCTAGGTGCACTTGCATTTTAGAACCCATTTTAGTGGGGATTGGGATGTTCACTGGGGGTACGGGGTTTTGAGCCATGGCCAGCGGAATGAGCCAGTCGTGTTGCCGAGTTGTTCATTTTTCTGATGTTAGGAATCGCATTGGCTTTTCAAAGTGAAGGTCCAAACGGAAGGTGTGGGTAGGCCGGTGTTCTTTTGAAGCACAGGGTTGCCTCTTGTATAGCAGCGAGAAATGCATCTATATCTGTACATATATGTACGTTGTGTGTGTGTGCGCGCTTGCATTTGTGTGCGTGCTTGTTGAGAACTTTGGCGCGGGTGGTGCATTCGGTTCCCCCTAAGTTTTTAGAGGGATCACTTGCAACTGCCTTGGGTTCAAGCTTCGCAGCCTCTGGTAGAACAGCCAGGGCCTCCTTGACGTGGTGGGTTACCGGCCAAGTGTTGCTGATTTGGATGGAAAAGGTGGGTTCATGCTCAGCGCCCGCGGACAGCGTGAGTCAATGTACCAGTTCTTGGCAACAGGAATTGGTAGGCGCACACCTGGTACGTCCTCTTGTGGTTGGCAACTCCTAGCCATGCGGCAATGCGTGTCGTTCAGCAGGGTTTTATCTTGGAGACCTGCAGTCCGTCGCAGTTCTCTTCAATGGATCAGGCAACTATTGCATGCGGGGTGAATGAGTCCCGCCATGTTCCTGTGCACGTCATCACTCGTGTTGATCATATTGCTAAACATCGATGACAGAGCTGTCGTTCTATCCTGGCCCAGATTGGTGTGTGTGTGTGTGTGTGTGTTTTTTCAGGGCTCTGTTTAATCTTGGATGACAGGGAATCCGAAGGACAAGCCACACGCTTACGAGACCGACCCCAGATGCAGAGCTGGACACGTCCATGCGGTTCGAAGCGACGCCTTTGCGGGTGCTGTGAAAACCGCGACTTCTCCGCAAGCTTGTATTGCACTGGATACAGGCTGTGTGCTAGTGCCAACCTGAAAGGCGCAGGCAAAGCGCTTAGGCAATGCATGCCAAATACGGCTTTGGCTCCAAACGTGTTCGCCGTCTTTTCGCCAGGAGGCAATTGCGCACAACAGCATTAGGTTCGGTTCCGGATCAGCCTCTTGCGTTCTGCAGGTTCCCAAGGCTGATTGCCTGGCACGGGATGTCTTTGGTCATCAACCTGTGCCAAAGCAAAGGTCCGTGGCTGATACAGGCGTCGATTTTTGTGCGGCCACCCTCCTCGCCCCCTTCACAGAGCAGGACTTGACGGCAAAGCTCCAGCACGTGCCAGTGCTCGCCGTCCACTGCATTTTGGTCCGGTTGCCAATTGCGTGGGCATCCGTCCGTGGTGGCCTGAAGTCCTTGGTTGCTCGTAGTTGCCGCGTTCGCCCAACCTGCAAAGGCGCCACACAGCTCGTGCTTCAATGAAACTTCAGACCGGCCAGGACGTGCAACGCTGGCTGTCAGACGTGTCACAGGGGGTGCTGTAGTCGCCCAACGCGCAATCCAGAACGGGCTACCACGCGTCAAACGGCAGAGGCAATTCTTGCTCTAATGGGGTAATAGGAAGAGGGGTTGGCCTGGTAAATGGAGCCAGGGACGATTTAACCTGTGGTCCAATTCCTGGTGGTTTACTTCTCACCTATACCCATGTTATACTGACTTTGTGATTCGTTTGTCATTCCCAGCAGGTGGGGCGCGCCCGGGCCGGTGACAAGGCCGGCCATGGGCGAAGTTCAAGGGGGTGCTTTTGTTCATGTCTTGAGCATCTTTGGCAAACAAAGATAAAGCAGCCAATGCGCGGGGTTCCCAGCACCCGAACTCACACACGTCGCATCTATGATTCTTGGAGGACGACTGCGCCGCTTTCATAAGGTGACATGTTGAACATTAACAAGGTGGCCAAAGATGCCTACCATCAGGCTTGGCGCAACACGCTTGGTCGCGTTGATTTTTGTCTGGCATTGATTGCACAGCTTTCTTGCTCAAGTTGAATGACTGACAGTGCCTTAAGCACAGCACGATGTCGTACTATTTACTCCTTGCCCCCTGCCACGCGTGTTTTACATCCTCTGTGGGATGTGATTCGGCGATGGCGGGTATCACGCAGGAGATCTTGCTATGAAAGTAGGAGAGTTCGGCAGCTTTTGCCACGTTTCCTGTAGACCGATGTATTTTATCAGAATGTTTCGCATTTGTGGGCTTCCTAAAGGCTGCAAGTTGGCAGCCGGGAACCCCTCGGATTCATTGCAGTCCGTGGCTATTTACCACCTCGAAGGGAATCCACCCTGTCTACCCTTTCTTCTTGTTATTGCTGTGTTGCTGCAACTACTTTCTCTCCTGACGTTTTTTTTTTTTTTTTGGCGGGCATCCATTGGACTTGGAGCTGAAACAAACCAACTGTATAGTCAAAGGATTTCACCATACACCCGAACACCACACCAACAAATATCCTCCTTTTGCGGGGCCAAGAAAATAGGCCACAAAATGAGCGAGCCCAAGGTAAAACGCACATGCGCAGCTTTTTTTTCCCATGTGGCTGTGGGGAGTCAAAACCAATGGTGCCATTTTTGGGTAGGTGTTTTAGTGGTTGGATTGGGATGTTCACACTGGGGGTACACACACCCCAATGTCTTCCTTTTGCGGGGCCTAGAATAGGCCAAAATGAGCCCAAGGACCTTGAGCGCATTTTTTTTTCCCATGTGACTCGCGGGCAGACGGAGGGGCACTTGGCCGTGGGCCGAAAAATTGAGGCGGAGCTCGAGGGCCAGCTGGCGGTCAGCGGCCAGCGACTGGAGGGCCTGGAGCGACGCCTGGAGGCGACGCTTGATTCATTGAGCTGGGGGCCGGGGGGCCGGGGGCTGGGAGGAGCGCTGGCGTTGTCTTTTTGTGGGTGCGGTTCATGGTGTTTTCTGGCTTTAAATGGGGGAACCCAAAAAGGAAACCACCTTTTTTGGGGGGAGGGGCTCCCCTATTGTTTTCTTGTTGTTGTGGCTTGAAATGGGGGACCAACAGGAAGCCGAAGCCATTTTTGGGGGTCCAAGTCATGAAGAAAGACACAATGAGGTGAACCTTTCGACCCTCTTCAAGCTGCTTTGGCTGTGATGTACACTAGCGATTGCCAGCAAATGATCTTGTTTTAGGGATGAATGATGTGTTTGCAGCGAATTGTGTCATTGCCAATGCGTGAGACACTTCTGGTTGCGCTGGCTGTTGACCTCCTCTTTGTTGTGATAGGGCTGCATATTTAAAGAAATCTAGTGCATCTCAAGTTCTGAGAATGCTCAAGACTGGAACATAGTGAGGACTGGATCAATAGTGCACAGCATGTGACTTCAAGGAAGCATGTGACTTCAAGGACTTGACTTCAAGGAAACAGTGGGCTGAGTTTCCCGTGCCATTCGGTTTTGAAAGCCCTCCCTTCCATCCTCGGCTCGCAGTGGTCGGTGATCGCAACATCACTTAAAGCTTGGGAGGCGAAGCCTCCAATAATTCTTGTTTGCGAATAGCTTTGTCGCTCGATTCACCAGCCGACTTGCAGACATCGCCCCCTTCCTGTTTCAGGGGGACACCTTTTCAAATGACCCCAACCGGAGTGTCACTATTGCCCCATACACTTCATGAGCCTCACCGGAGGCGCACGTGAACAAGGACATCTTGGAGCCCGTGCGAGGCGTTGGGGCCCTACGGCTCTACCCGGCCCTTTGGAACTCCAATTGGCAGGCACATGTCTGATTGATCTCTTGATTTGCGATGACAGGGTTGCCCCCCAACTGGCAAATGCTCTGTGAAATGACCTCCCAATGGGTGTTTTGGGGTTAGTTGCCAGCCATTGGGGGGTCCAGGAAATGGATTTTGGCTTTCCTTTCGTTTCCCTCCCGGCTCAAGGGTTCCGAGATCCGAGCCGGCCACACACCTAGGACCTGGAGCAGCTGCAAAGTCGGCTGGGCCTCTGCGAGCGCCAGGAAGGGGCCTCGGAGAGTGAGCCGCGGAGACGAAATGCCCGACCTCTCACCCCGATTTTGGTTGGGAGATTCGGTTCCCCTACCAAACTAGACTACAGAAAAAAGTTGGTACCCTTAGTCTAACCTCTACCTAGTTTGGCCAGCATGTGTTTTTTTCAGTGGAGAAAAAAGAGGCTCCGGGGAAAAATTGAACCACCAGGAATTGGACCGCAGGTTAGTTCTTCCTTGTTTCCATTTAGGCTTCCATTTTGACCTATTTTGACAACCACAGCCATGTGGGGATATGCAAACCATGAAGGCTGAGTAGGGAGCGCAGTGTCACGCGAGGCCTTGAATGCTGGGGAGGTGCGCAAGCTTCTGGACGCTGAGTTGGCTGGCGCGCAGGCTGGTTCAGCCATCTCCTGGTGGTTCGGAAATAAGGCAGCGGCTGCTAAAGATCTCCCTCCGCTTGCAGTGTCCGCCAATTGTAGTGATGAAAGATTTCCTGTTGATTGCCTGAGACATTTCATGCCTTGTGCGTGAGTGCATGCCTGCGTTTCGGTCGAAACAGGGCTAGGCAGATACAACTTGCTCATTGAACACATTCCCTTTTCACTCAGACCAACATCAACTCCCAGAAACAAAACTTGGCGGGGGGCCGGAGAAATGGGGTGGTCTTCAGGTTGGCAATACATGGCCATGAATTTAATGGGGAACCTCCTGAGAAGTGCTTGGTGGACAAAACTCCCCACGTCTCCCCACGTAAATGATGTTCACATGCCCACATAAGACCCCTGCCGTTTGATGCGTCTCCAGGCTGCCCTCCGGGAGCGGCTTTGCACCCTGGAAAGGATGCAAGGCCCCTAGACTGTCCCTTTCTCGGAGCTCTTTTTTTGTGTTTTTTTTTTTTGGGGGGGGCCCAAACATGCACCAGAATCAAACCTGTTTTGGGTTGGGAGGGTTAGCTGGGTTTATCCAGCTCGGAGTCCATGAACATGCTCTGTCGAGCTGGTGGCAGGTACTGACAGCATGCCCAACTCATGAGAAGTCTCTCCCTAGCAGCTGAGCGAAGCAGAAACTTGCGCAGTCCTTGTTTTTTGCGCAGGCAACTGAGTGTTTTCTCACAACTGTTCACTGGGAAGCAGGGAGAATTCGACCAAAACTTTGCGTTTCATCATTCATCCGTCCTGGAAGCCGACTAGTTGGAGTCGGACACGTTTGCCAGTTGTCGACACAATGGTGGGCCATTTTGCGGCATTTCTCCGCCATTTTCACGTCCTTTCGGCAATTTCGACACTATTGACACCGTGCTAGACCATTTTGACACCATGTTTGACACTTTTGACTCGCATTCTGTTTGGCACACGGTTTTTTGACAACTTGGGCAGTGGTTTTGATAAGGTTGACACAGTGAAATTTGGTTTGACAATGAATTAACCATTTTGGCACCATGTTTGACAATTTTGACACACAGTCTTGACAATGTTTGCACATTTCTTGACAAGTGTGTGATTGCAAGCTTGACAATCTTTTGACAATATTGTTGACACTTTTGACACACTGTACTGAACATTTTGGCACACAACTAATGAAACTTGACAGGTGATTGCAAGTTTTACAATGCGTTGACAATGACACCAGCATCTTTGCCCCAATTTGACTCGCCATGTCTTTTGCCATGGTCTGGCTACGTGGTGCCAGCATATTGGGGCGCAGTCTTGGTTGCCAAGTGGCCATGGGTCAAAATCCAAATCGTACCCCCAGTGAACATCCATGGTCTGGCTACATGGTGCCAGCCTTTTTGGGGCGTATTGTTGGTTGCCAAGTGGCCATGGGTCAAAATCCAAATCGTACCCCCAGTGAACATCCCAATCCAACCACTAAAATCGGTTCTAAAATGGGTGGTGAATTCCACCTACCCCAAACTGGGATCCCAACACGGTTTTGACAACCACAGCCATATGTCCCCAAGCCGGAAAAATCGGGGAGCCCGACCGGGAACCTGCAGCCAGATACATGGGTGACGTCACAACCCTCAGTTGTTCAAAGCGAACCGACCTTTTGACCTTTTGGTTTTTCCAATTTGGTCCATATTTCGTCATGGCCCCAAAAACCACTCTCACTCTGCGTGCGGCGTCTCGCTCATGGCCCCCGCTCGCCTGTCGAAGTCATGGCCCCAAAAGGTTTTTAGTCCCAGGTCCTTTGGGCTGAGACCGCAGAGTGGGAGGTTCGGTGTCATCGGAAGGCCGGAGCTTGAGAAGCAGCTTGTGGAGCAGCAGGGATGTGTGGAGGCGAGAGAAATGGGGGGGGGGGGTTGGATGCCCAAGGGGGTTGGCGACTCAAAAAGCCACCCACCTACCCCCCCCCCAAAAAAAGGGGGCCGGTTTTCATGGTTGTTGTTGGGAATTATTTTACGTTTTTGCTTATTGTGGTTTAGTGGGACATCCCCACTTAACTCTGCTATTTTTTTTAGATTTATGCTCCCCTTCCAACGTCAACCACGTTTTTGTGGGCCCCAAGGAAGTGTTTCAGGGACTTGAGGAATCAGAAGCGCATGCGAGAAGGTGAGCAAGTGCCACTCCAAGCATCGAAATGAGGGGATGGCAGTGACTCGCTGAGCCCTTTCGTGCGGGCATGCAGTGAGGAGTTTTCAGTTGTAATGCTGAGTCGAGGGCAGCAAGGAACGCGCAACCGTGGTTAGCCATGCCGTCTCCGCACGAATATGCTGCTCTTTGCTGATGCAGTAGTGACCAGTGGGCAACTGGGTCGATCGCCAGAGCTTCGTCCTGGCGAAGCGCCGTTATTGTGATTGGCAGGAGTCCCCGCAGATTCCAACCAAAAAGCAAATGGCTCTCTCTGAAAGCGGCAAATCATTCTTTGACCCGCGATGGTTGGAAAGCAAAAGGGAGCAACTCGGAATTTCCGCCTGCTTCAAGTTGGAAGTTCTATTGGGGTGTCCACCCCAAACCACGACATGCGAAACATGGACTGCTTCAGGGCATCATTTTGTCTGGGTCTGACGGCAGTCGCGCCAGGTGCTGCAGGGTCAGCGGAAGGAGCTGGAGAAGTCCCTGCAGCTTCTGGAGGCAACTCGGAAACCACCCAAAGTTGGGGTCCGGGTTCTTTTAAAGGTCCCTTGAAGGAAAATTCCAAGGAGACCAACCATTTTTGTGGGGTATTTTTAAAACCCTAAGAAGAGACACACCTGTGGCTTTGAAGGGAAACTCAACAGAGACCAACCATTTTTTTGTTCATGTTTTTGTTGCCCCTAGAAAGAGACACACCCAGTTGACTCCTTCACCTAAACTTGGGAAGCTAGGTAAGCGTCGGGTGGTGTGTTATTCGTCTGGTGCCGAGAAGGTGTGCGAATGAGGTGAAAGCGCTAGGCCGAGCAAGGGTTTCTGAAGCCATGGCCCTAAACATCGAGCAACCGATTCGCTCGTCAAGCAAAGCGCCTTCAGCCGGTTGGTTCGTCGCATCTTAGGCTGGCCTTAGACAATGTGGCGAAGAGGTGGCGGAGGTGTCGCTGGGTTCCCAGAGCTGCAGTGTGGCTTGTCGGTCAACTTGGGCGAATGGTGTTGCCTTGCTTCTAATTCGGCCCCATCCGCAAAGTCTGCGTTCCGACTCAACAGTGGGATCATCTCAAACTTGCCGAAGAAGCACACTTTTGTGAAGTGATCTCAATCAAATTTACCGAAGAAAAACAAAAAAACACCTTTTGGAGAGTGAAGTCTCGAGGCTTTGGAGAACTTGCGAGGCCACTTTTGAGTCCCATGGCCCACAGGATCGGAAGGTCAGGATCAGAGGGCATGGAATTGGGGATCAAACTTCAACCAGGAATTGGACCACGGAACTCGTCCCTGTTTCCGACACTTACCCCAGCCCGTTTTGGGGGTACCCGATTTTTGACCACCGTCATGGCCATGGGTCATAACTTATGCCTCCATTTTGGAGCGGATGAACACCCATGTACTCATTTGATGTTCACTAGCGGTTCTGGGTTTTGACCCACGGCCACATGGGTCACCATGGCCCATGGGTCCAGCCGCACTGCTCAGGACCCGTGGGGATCGCCTGGGCCAGCAGCTCGTGGAGGCCAAGCGGAGGGGATCTTCAAGCGGCTTGGCTCCTGGGTGTGTTTCTTCGCGGTTCTTGGCTTTCTGAAGGAACAACCAAGGGAAACCTTGCTTTTCTTATTTACTTGTTTTTTTTGTTTGTTTGTTTTTTTGGCGGGGGTCCCTAAATTTTGACCAGCATAGAGCCTAGATAGCATGGGAGATTGCAATAGCTCTCTGACCAGCACCCTGGCTGCATCGCCAAACAAGCACTGACAGCAACCACCACACCACCTCAAGCTCACCAAGAAGCATCCTAACCCGCACCAGCACCCTGCATGCACTCCAAACAAGCATCACCAGCTGCCACCGCACCTTGAGCACATCACAAGCACAAGTACCCTGACTATGTCGCCAAATAAGCACTGCCAGCAACCATCACACCACGATCATGCCAAAGAGCACCCTCACTAGCACCCACCACAACACCCTGCCCTCATCGCCAAAAAATCACCACGAGCAGGTGCCACTGCACCTTGAGCACGCCAAACAGCACCGTGACCAGCACCCACAGTAGCGCCCTGCCTGCAGCGCAAAACAAGCAACAGCGACTGCCCTCGCACCTTGAGCACAAGAAAAAGCACCCTCACCCCAAACAGCACCTCTACCGGCACCACTTTGACCAGCACCCTGCATCGCAGAACAAGCACCGCTAGTAACCACCACAGCACCTTAAGCACGCAAAGAGCACCCTGACCAGCACCCAACACATCCCCGACCAGCACCCGCAACAGCACCCTGACTGCATCGCAGAACAGGCACTGCCACAGCACCTTGAGCACACGCCAAATAGCACCTGCACGAACTCACCCAGCCTGCCCCTCTTTAGAAGTAAGAACTCTTTACGGCTTTCAACTATTTGAAATTGAATGTCGCAGAACACAATTCAAGTAAAATTTCTATTTCAAGCTGAAGCTTCAATGAGATTTCATGTCCAAACATGGTGTTTAACGTCTGACTAGATTTTGAATGGAACTTGACACAGAAAGAAGTTATCTTTATTTCCATCAGTCGGCCTGCCCCTTTTAAAAGAGGTCTGTTAAGACAAACATAACCTCACTGAATTCGTTCCGTATCAAAGTATGTGCAAAGGGCTATTGAAGTTAAATCATCCTCTTATGTGCAGAGAAGTTCTTATTTAAATCCTGGCTTAAGATAGACATGCTGACTGATATTTTTGCTTTTTCCCCCTCCCAAAACTCTATAATCCCTCTATCATTGCAGTTGCTTTGCTGTAAAGTAACCTGTTTCTGATTTCTACGTTTGCAAAACGAGTTACACTAAGGAAAAGCACCACTCACAGCATCCATCTCTTCAGGTGGTAAGACATCACATACTAGTAGCAAGTGCTGCCCAGATTCTTGTGATGGCTATGCAGTCACTTTGTTGTGGCCAATGCTGGTAAGCATAACAGCCTCATCTGATTCATGCGGCTGGCATGCTGGCATGCCTGGCGTGATCAATGAGAACAAGAAAGTACCTGGTCGGTGACATCTTTGTCCGATGAACATGGGATGACCATTGGTTGGAAAACCACTAAGTTTTTTTTCCGCTAAATCGGGAAAAAGTGACCTCTGCGGTCGTGCTCGGTTTGGAGGCCAGGAATATTGATGAATCCCCATATGTTTGCAGATGGACGCCCAACTCCCGATCTTCAGATGTGTAAGCCGCTTGGCCGGCATGCTGCCAGGAGCAGCATCAGAGAGAGCAGAGTTCCGCAGAGATGGTGTGCCGCTTGGGGCCAAGAGCTAGGCAGCTAGGCATACCCGCCCAAAAGCGGAGTGGGGGTGGGGGGGTGGTTGTTCGGGGGATTATTTGAATTGGGGGGGGGGGTAGTATTGTTCGATTGGGAGGTTGGGGGGGGGGGGGGAGGATTATTGTTCCAATTGGGGGGGGGGGGGTGTTGTTCTTCGAATGGGGGGGGGGTTCTCATTGTTCGAATCGAATTGGGGGGGGGGCTGATGAGTTCGGGTGGGGGGGAGTAGTCCACTCTGGGCTATCCACCCAAGAGTTAGACTCTAACAGTTAGACTTTTTGCAGAAGTTCGAATTGGGGGGGGAGGATTATTGTTCCGGGGGGGATCATTGATCGAATTTGGGGGGGGGCGGGGGATAGAGTCCACTCTGGGTTGTCCACTAAAAGTTAGACTTTTAGCAGAAGATCTGAGAACCGCTAAGGCACACGATGGGCTGGTAGGGTTTTCTCCCGCTGTGTTCACATTGGCGCTACTGGATGCGCGACGAAAGTAATACCGTATGGTCGTTTGAAATGGCAGAGACATGCACGGGAACGACCTTTGTCTGCCAACTTTTTTAAATGGGGGAAGTCCTGGAAATCCAAAGATGGATGGATGGATGGATGGATGGATGGATGGATGGATGGATGGATGGATGGATGGATGGATGGATGGATGGATGGATGGATGGATGGATGGATGGATGGATGGATGGATGGATGGATGGATGGATGGATGGATGGATGGATGGATGGATGGATGGATGGATGGATGGATGGATGGATGGATGGATGGATGGATGGATGGATGGATGGATGGATGGATGGATGGATGGATGCGACCCGGGGTGCGCGGCCTCACAGCACGGTCCCTCCTGCCATTGCGGCCGTCCCTCCGCAAGCGTCATCAGGACGACTCCGGTTGGAGTTCAACGCGCCGCTGCCCCATCTTCCGTGGAGTGCGCAGCAGGGCGGTGTAACACTCTGGTCAGGCCCGCCGCCCGCACCAGCCATGAAATTAAACTCCATGGCTGGCCGGCATAAGGGCAAGACAGCGTGACATCCTAAGCCACAACCACACCGGTAAGGCAGGAAAGGGGGCAGGGTCCATCCAATGCTGCCCATTCACCCGTGTAATCTCCACCCCCACCTCCAGACTCTCCTGACTCCGTGCCACCGCGTCGATCCAGCGGCTTGGTCTACCACTGGGCGCCTTCATCACCTTCCGCGACGACGAATCGGCATGGGAGATTGTTTCGGTCGACGATGGAGTGTCGTCTTTTGCGTCTGAGATCTTGCAATCCTCGGACTCGGAGCCTTGTGGCGCAGACCCCTTCATCACCACCCCGTAGACCTTAGCGCTGCTGCGGGCAACGTGCGCTCTGCTCATGCAAGGCAGGCATCCCATTTGGATTGCACGCGCCCCCAACCTGTCCATGTTCCTGACAATACACATTGTGACTGGGAAGCGGTCCTGGAGCGCGACTTGTGTGCGTGTGTGCGTGTGTGTGTGTGTGTGTGTGTCAGTGTGCCAGTGTGCCAGTGTGTTAGTGTGCCTGTGTGTGTGTGTGTCTGTGTGTCTGTGTGTCTGTGTGTCTGTGTGTCTGTGTGTCTGTGTGTCTGTGTGTCTGTGTGTCTGTGTGTCTGTGTGTCTGTGTGTCTGTGTGTCTGTGTGTCTGTGTCTGTGTGTGTGTGTTGTCTGTGTTTGTTTGTTTGTTTGTTTGGTTGCTTGCTTGCTTGCTTGCTTGCTTGCTTGCTTGCTTGCTTGCTTGCTTGCTTGCTTGTGTGTGTGTGTGGGTGGGTGGGTGCGTGCGTGCGTGCGTGGGTGGGTGGGTGTGTGTGTGTGTGTGTGTGTGTGTTTGTATGCTGTGCGTCGCTCACGTTGTGGCACTGCGAGGTGCCGCGTGCCGCTTCTTGTGACCTGTTGCCCAAATCATGTCGCTATGGCAGGTTCTACAACCTTGGGCGTTCCGGTCAGGCTTCAATGGCCTTTCCTGCACAAAAGACCTGGCCAGATGGGTCGTGGGCGTGGCCAGCCGCATCCGTTACTCAAAAGCCAATGCTGACGGGGCAAAGTCAAGTGAGGGACGTCCCTCTTAGGGCTGGGTCACCCAAGTTTCCGCTGGCGACTGGGTGACTTTCAGAATCAGCGGAACTGGTGGAGAGAAGCTTGTGTGCCGCGTTGCTCCTCCACTTTGGCGTTCGCAATTGTCTCCCCCAGGTGGACATCCGCTTGTCAGCTTGGGACCAAACATTGCAAGAGTTTGAGCCGGCACTACGCAGCCCAACTTGCCGCGCACTCCTGCTCTGCGTGTAACAATGCTGTCTTGACCGGAGACGCGGGCATGAAGCTCATCACTGCGCTGCGCAATGAACAAACCTCTGGACGCCTGACGAGCTGGGCTGCACGTGCGGCTGCGCCGCGCGTCCACCTCCCAGACAACACCCCCCTTTTGCACTTAAACAGCCGACCCCCTCCCCCCAATTGTTCAAATTCTGGAATTTGTGAAACAAGACCCCCCCCTCTTCTTCTTCTTCGGGGGGGGGGGTGGGGGATTGGAGGGGTTCGGGACGCTCTCGAGCTAAGCCCAAAGTTCCATGTTTTGAAGCTCGAAATGGGCGGCTCGTCTTTTTTCCCCAAACAGCGAAGCATTGGGGAACAAACTTGAGGTAAAGAGAATGGGAAAGTGTGACGCCGGATCGGGGTCCTGTTTTCCGCTTGTCTTCCTGTCTCCCAGTCTCTCCGGTCGGATGCCAGATGCTGTGACGCTGGCTCCAGGGTCGTTTCCCCGCTTGTCTCCCTGTGTCTCCCAGTCTCTGCCGTCAGATGCCAGATGCTGTGACGCCGGCTCCGGGGTCGTGTCTCCCGCTTGTCCGGGGTCGTGTCTCCCGCTTGTCTCCCTGTGTCTTCCAGTCTCTGCGGTCAGATGCCAGATGCTGTGACGCTGGCTCCAGGGTCGTTTCCCCGCCTGTCTCCAGTCTCCGGGGTCGTGTCTCCCGCTTGTCGCCCTGTGTCTCCAGTCTCCGCGGTTTGCTCCGGGGTCGTAGATGCCAGATGCTGTGACGCTGGCTCCAGGTGCTGTGACGTCGTCGTGTCTCCCGCTTGTCTTTCCGAGTCTCCCAGTCTCTGCGGTCAGATGCTGCAGATTTCTTAAAAATATTTAAGAATAAGTTTCTTCTTAAGAACTACTTTAATCACATTTAAGAACTAGAACACTTGGTTTGTAAGGAAAAGGCCTTCTTCTTAAGCAGTTTGTCATTTGTAAGTTGGCTTTGTTCCATTTGTCTGGTCATCTTCGGCACATCAGACTTTTTGCTGGGAGAGTTCTTCTCCATCGCAGGCAGGCGGGCAGGCACTAATATGAAACCTCGATCTGTGAAAAACATGCGGAAAACATGAGCGGATTTAAGTAAAACCAAGACAGTCCCAGTCTGTAACACAAGCTAACAAGTGAGAAGTGTGTTGATTGAATTTATACATATGTATCATGTAGTTCTGATATATATTCAGAAGCAAGTACATCAAATTAAAACTGTTTAAGATTGTATGACTACTTCAAGCTCTTCAGAAGAACAGTGCATGAAGTGTCCATGGTTGTTTTGTTTGCGGCTGTTGTTGCTGGCTTTTTCCCATCAAATTCGCATGAACTTTCCAGAAACACTTTCCCAAAAAGATTGCAGGATTTTCCATGAAATTTCCATGCATTTTCGATGAAGCTTCCATGGTTGTTGCTTTTTTGACCTGCTGGGTTGCTGCTGGCCCTTTTTCCATGAAATTCCCATGAACTTCCTACATGAACTTTTTCCACGAATTTGCATCAAGTTTCCATGCATTTTCCATCACGTTTCCATGATAGTTTTTTTTTTTTTTTTTTTTACCTGCTGGGTTGTTGCTGGCTTGTTTCCATGAATTTCCAATGAACTTCCTACATGAACTTTCCAAGACAGTTCCCACGGTGTTGCATCAAGTTTGCATGCATTTTCCATGAAGCTTCCATGGCTGTTGTTTTTTGACCTGCTGGGTTGTTGCTGGCTTGTTTTAATGAGATTCCCATGAACTGTCCACAGACACTTTCCTAGACAGTGTCCACTCTTGTCCATCAAGTTTCCATGCATGTGGACCTGCTGGGTTTTTTCATGAAATTCTCATGAACTTCCCACATGAACTTTCCACGACAGTTTCCACGATTTTGCAGCAAGTGCCCATGCATGTTCCATTAAGTTTCCATGGTTGTTGTTTTTTTTGACCTGCTGGGTTGCTGCTGGCTTTTCCCATTATATAAATTCCCAATGAACTGATTCCACTGTTTGCCATGAAGTTTCCATGCATTTTCCATGAAGTGTTCATGGACGCCTGCCTGTGGAAAGTTCATGGGAGATTCAATGGAAAAAGTCAGCAACAAGCGAGCAGGTGAAAAAAACAACATCCATGAACACTTCATGGAACATGCATGGAAACTTTGTGGAACATAGTGGAATCTTTCTAGGAAAGTGTCTGTGGAAAGTTCATGGGAATTTAATGGGAAAAAGTCAGCAACAACCCAGCAGGTCAAAAAAACAACCATGGAAACTTCATGCAAAATGCAGGGACACTCGATGCAAAATCGTGGAAACTGTCTTGGGAAGTTCATGTGGCAAGTTCATGGGAATTTCATGGAAAAAGCCAGTAACAACCCAGCATATTAAAAAACAACAACCATGGACACTTTATGGAACATGCATAAAACCTTTCATGGAACATAGTGGACTCTTTCTAGGAAAGTGTCTGTGGAAAGTTCATGGGAAATTCATGGGAAAAAGCCAGCAACAACAGCAGGTAACAAAAAACAACCATGGAGTAGCTACATAATCTTTAACATTTTTATTTTGATGAATTTGCTTCTGAATCTATACTTGTTTGAGTGTGAATGCACTTGTAAGTACATCTCGCAGCCTGAATCACTACTTGTGTCAGTAAGAGTACTCAGGTGAGTAAATCTGGCAGCCCGGGGAAGAAGCCAGCAACAACCAAACAGGCCAGAAAAGAAAAACCACGGAAACTTAATGCAGCGTTCTTCCCAAGAGCTTGGACTAGCCATATAATCTTTGTCAGTTTTATTTTGACGAATTTGCTGCTGTATCTATACCCGTGTCAGAGTGAATGCACATGTAAGTACATCTTGCTACCTGAATCACTTACTTGTGTCAGTGTGAATGCACAGGTAAGTAAGTCTCGCATTCTGAATCACTTACTTGTGTCTATGAATTTGCTATGAATTTATGAGTTTTCCATGAACTTCCGCGCATTTCTGATACGTTTCTTATGCATGCTCTGTGCATTTTCTATGCAATTCCTATGCATTTCTAATGCGCTTTTTATGCACTTTTCAAGCCTCCTCGACAGATTATGGCCTTCTTAAGAATTTAGGTAAATTTTGCGTTTAAGTAGAACTTTATCTAAATTCATCGATTTTCATAAATCTATGGATTTCTTAAATTTAAGAACTCTGCAGCCTTAGGGAAGTTTCAGCAGAGTAGCGAGAGCGAGACGGCCACCAAATGCTTCGGTGATGGAAAAGTGCATTGAGTGTCCGTACTACGAAAGTTCCTTCGAAACTTCCTTTGATTAATGCCAGGTGTTAGGTTGGTTCACCCCGAATCCCCGGGGCCTTCACTCTCGAACATGGCATTGACACGCATTTTCCCCCTCAAAGTCGATGAACAACATCGATGCTGATGGACCCGATGTGTCCTCTTCCCAAAAAAGGGGACTTCCTGTATACAGGGACATACATGGACTGATTGTAACTATGTGTTGCTCACATAAGCTACTCAATTTCGCACCTTACATGAAGGAGACAAGCCTTTCTTGGGTTATACAGACCTGTCATGCTTTTTTGCTGTTTGGGGTCGAGGCTGGTGTAATTTGATAGTACCCTTTGTGGCTGGTGGGTTGAAGGAGAACCAACAATAACACCACCATTTTGGGGGGTCCCGTAAAAAACTACAGGCCCAAATGACTTTCTCTTTACGTCTGGAAATCCCCTCAATTCGAAGTCGGAAACTCCTTTGGGTGTCGCTTCAGCCTCAAGGCTACCCTGAGCAAAGACGCATCCAAACTGGAGCAGATTGCCCTGAAGATGATGCGAAAGGCGTCCTTGTGCGTGCTGCTTGAGTCCTTCCCATCCGCATCCCCTGAACATTGGCCCACGCTGAAGAGAACGATCGAGGACTGAGCAAGGTGTCTTGGACTCTTGGACCATGTTGGCATGGTGTGGGTCGGGTAACCCCAAAATGGGTTGCCCTGGTAAATCGGAAGCAAGGACGATTTAACCTGCAGTCCAATTCCTGTTTTTTTGACCCACACCCATATTGTGAGCGCTGTAGGTCATGGATCGCTTCATCTTCATGGCTGGGGAGTGTTTCCATGAAGCATACATGGGGAAGCTTGACCCTCTGCTCGTCAAGCTGAGTCAGTGCTAGACATTCAGCACCTTCAAGTACCCACCTCCCAATGGATGAACCAAGCTACGTCCATGAACTGAATCTGACAAAACCTGGTGGAATCTACCCTCTTTCCAGCACAGGAAGGTTCCCCCAAAGAAAAGTGGTCTTCCAAATGGTCTTCCAAATGGTCTTCCAAAACCCTCTTGTCAGCGTCTATGTTGTTGGAGGGAGTCTGCTCAGCCACCCCTCTGCCCTGAAACCAACCTTTGAGGCGTCAGCGAAGCAGAGGCCGCGCTTTCTCGCCAGCCAGGAGCTCGTGATCAAAACCGGAGGGGTTGGATGTGCGATGCGGTTTCCGGGGCTCCATTTGCCCGTCCAGTCTTGGGCCCAACACATCCGCTCACTGCAGGTTTTGGGACATGTGGCGATGTCCAGGTCTTTTGAGAGGCTTGACAATCACGGATAGGCCGCCACACCAGCCTTTGGGGCATGCTAAGGTTTGGGATCCCGGCAAAGACGTCTGACTTCTGGATGCAACAATTGGACCAGCTAAAGCTGATTGGCCAGAGCAGCCTAGCAGAAAACTCAAGCCAAGTCGCAATCGGTATGCCCGGACAGGCGCATGCAACCAGCAGTCACCAAGCCAACCACTTTAAGTGTGGGAGTTCGAACTCATGGACACACCAGCCTGCCATAACATCGACTTGTGTTTTTGAGGCACCCAGAGCTTGTCGTTGTCCAACAACGAGGTTTGGCGACCATTTCTTTCAGGGTCGACTGCAAGTAGGGCTCACTTACAGCTCGTCTTTGACGGGCGACTATGCCCAAAAGAAAGGCTTTTGTTCACCGTGCCGTATTCCCTCTCTCATTATTTGGTGGGTTGTCAATTTTATGGACACCTTTCTGGACCACTTTTAAAGGCGGGCCCCACATAAACCATACTCATTTTTGGCACGCGAATTCCCCCAAAGGAGCTGTCAGCATCACCTTGGGCCTAAGGCTGGAGCAGCAGCAGGCCACCCATCGGCAGCTGGAGGCCCTTCTGCACCGATTCAGCCACGTGGGTGTCTCGTCTCTTAGAGGACCCACTGAAATGGCCTCGGCTTTCCTTTTGGCTTCCCTTTAAAACCACACGCCAAAGGCGTGGCCTCGAAACAAGGGACCACACCCATGAGCCAACGGCGCCATGTCATGAGCCAACGGCGCCAGCAAGACTCGCGAGCCTCGCGAGAGGCGGAGCTTGGCGCCTTGTCCCAGCGGACTGGCGCGCGGCAGGAGGAGCAGCAGCGGAAGCTCCTGGAGGAGCCGGCAGCTGTTGAAACATTCGCAAGATCGCTCCGGTTTCTTGCAGCGCAGCCTAGGTCAGGAAAACCGGTGGACCCAAAGCAACTAGAAAAAACTGCTCCTTTCCTTGACCCGAGTGGAAAAGAACCGGGGCCGCTTCGGATAGCCTGGACTTCGGATGGTGTGCCTGGATTTGAAGTTGGGCGAATCGCGTTTTCGTGGAGATACCACTGGAGTGTGCCAGCTTATTGGTGGCTGCGTGGACTTCTTGATTTGCTACGTGTGGTATGGTGAATAGGAACTGCAATCATCCGCTTGGAACAAGGCGGCATGAACATGTGTGAAGACCATGGTCCATGAGCTTCTGACTATGCTGCACGGTTGGAACCAGCAAAAGCTTGACCTTCGCTCGATCGCCTTGGTCAGATCAAGAGGCGGATCGATCGCAGCTGTCTGCAGCCCGAAAGGCGCAGCAGCGGATTGAGGGGCTCCAAAGCCTGAGCCTCCTCACTGATCAGCTGGCAGCCCGGCACTCAACTTGGAGAGACTTGGAGACTCGGAGAGTTCGGGTATGTCACACTCTTCGACATGGGATGCCTAAGCACATGGATGGCTTTTCCGGGCAATTTCCAGGTAATATGGAAAGGAAGGTAATGAGGATGGCAAGGTTGGGATTTTGGGGGAGTTCGTTCATTGAGAAGTCAGGAGTTGTAAGCACACGTCAGGAAGTCCTTTGTTGCCTAGGTTGACCTGTATGATTACCTTCTGCGGATTAACGTGGAATCCAGCAAACCAATCCATTTGCAGGGCAGAATAGATTGTGAGGAATCCGCGACGGGTTGCGGCCATGGGTGCCAGTGACTCCAAAGCTTAGACAACAATATGTGTTGCAGACCCCCAACATCGGCTGGAATCAGATATAGATCTTTAAAAAGGCGCCATGGCTATGGTGGCGCTCGAATATCCGATTCCATACTGCTGGGTTTGACTATTGAGGGAGCCGGAGAGCACGATCTACGATTGCAGCATACCCAGCTACTTGAGAGGCAGTCAAGCTAGCACCGGACAGGTTGCGACAACGGTCCACACTTTCTGAATAGAGGAAGCCAACTGTAAACGCGCCCAGCTTAGTGGACCAGGAACGTTTGATGGCAGCTCACACGAATCTGCTTCGGCTCAAGATTGTGAGGCTCGCGTTGTTCCGGTGTTGATTCACGCCTCTGTCCGCGCCAAGTAGATGGATCTGGCTCAATCGCAGCAAGTCAGAATCCCCACTTATTGTCCATCAGCCATTCCCCTGAGATGAACTTACGTGAGCCAGCGTAGTCTTCATGTAGCAGCTCTTCCCCCTTTCCAATCACCTCCAAGACATTGAGCTGACCAACGTAGAGACAAGCATCAGAAGAAGGTCACGGACAAATAACCAGCGGCCATGATACGAACCAAACATGTTTTTTGTTGGCATGCATTTTGGGAATACGCAGTCGAACCACCGTTCACCAATGGACTCTTGGACGTTTGGCCTAGTTTGTTCAAGTGACATTCTGCCGGGCCGCACCAAATAACAATTGTTGTTTGTGGTTTCCTCTTCTGGTTGCATGAGTGTCCCCAGAAAAGCAACAGGCACTATATCAGTGGCCTGCGCAGCCCTTTCGAGGCGCTCGCTTTCCCGCGGGGCCCCAACACCTCCCGCCTCCCGCGGCTCCCGCCTTCCCGGCGATGCATTTGCCGCCGGAGGAAAGGGAAGCCTACGCGCCTCGGTTGATTAAGCTGAGACGTCAGTTAGGGAGATGTGGCTGTGGGTCAAAACCAAATGGTACCGGTTTTGGGGTAGGTGCACCACCCATTTTAGAACCTATTTTAGTGGTTGGATTGGGATGTCCACTGGGGGTACGATTTGGATTTTGACCCATGGCCATGTACTAGCGCAACTTGCCCAGAGGAAGCCGAGCTCAGTTGGCTACTTGTCATCCCAAATTTGGGGAGGGGGCACCGGAGGCGTCAGAAGACTCAGCGAAGCGCAAGACCATGATATCCACAAGAGTTCCTTGTCTCCAAAACCAACTGCCTACCAACGGCTTGAGAATTTGAGGGATCAATTACATCTACACTCCATCCCTTGTCATTGCATTGAGAATCCAAGTAGTGAAATGACACTTGGGGAAGCTGCCAGCCCTTCCGACATTGTTGCACACCCATTTCATAGACCCACCTTCCCTATTTTGAGAGGACTCCCATTGCAAGAGGCCCACCCAAACAAAAATCCCCCCCCCCAAAAGCCACCTCACCTGCTCCCATCGGGGCGCCGTTTCCGCCGGGTCGAGCGGGGGAAGCCAGCGCGAAGCGATCGCAGGCCCTGCGGGTGGTGCAGCGCTTCCCGGAGCTCCTGGCACACCTGGGGGAGCCTTTGGCACGCGCAAAGAGAGACGTGCCGCACGTTTTTTTTTCTTCTTTTTCTCCGTTTCCCCCCATTTTTTGTTCCATTTTTTCCCCCGCAAAGAAAGCCTGACTGACGTCCATCCTCAACACGAGTTGTTTGTTTTCTTTTGTTCCGTGTTTTTTCTGTTCTTTTTTCTTCTTTTGTTCCTCTTTTTTTCACCGCAAAGAAAGCGTGACTGACGTCCATCCTCAAAACGAGTTGTTGTTGTTGTTGTTGTTGTTGTTGTTGTTGTTGTTGTTGTTGTTGTTGTTGTTGTTGTTGTTGTTGTTGTTGTTGTTGTTGTTGTTGTTGTTGTTGTTGTTGTTGTTGTTGTTGTTGTTGTTGTCGTTGTCGTTGTTGTCGTGTTCGTTGTCGTTGTCGTTGTCGTTGTCGTTGTCGTTGTTGTTCGTTTTGTTGTTGTTGTTGTTGTTGTTGTTGTTGTTGTTGTTGTTGTTGTTGTTGTTGTTGTTGTTGTTGTTGTTGTTGTTGTTGTTGTTGTTGTTGTTGTTGTTGTTGTTGTTGTTGTTGTTGTTGTTGTTGTTGTTGTTGTTGTTGTTGTTGTTGTTGTTGTTGTTGTTGTTGTTGTTGTTGTTGTTGTTGTTGTTGTTGTTGTTGTTGTTGTTGTTGTTGTTGTTGTTGTTGTTGTTGTTTTTTGAGTGTTGCATTTTTTTTGGTCGGTCTTTGGGGGCTGGCTGATCCTTGTTTGTCCTGGCTGGTCTTGGTTGGCCTGGATAGGTTTGGGGTTGTTAGATTTTAAGGGACGTCCGACCGCCACAACCAGACAGAGCTTGCGACAGACAGCTGCGACAGATCCTCGCAGGCAGCCGCGACAGACAGCTGTGGCAGAGCTTGCGACGCACCGTTTGTTTCCGAAAAGGTCTAAGGGGATAAGGTCACACCAAAGACAAGCTATGTATACTACCAGGTTTGACGATGAACTTCCTGCTATTGGTTGGGCTTTCGTTTTGCTTGTTGCACCCTTGGCTGCAGCACTTCGTCGGTGCTGGCGGCTTAGACGTTTCTTTACAAAGCTCCAGGCGCCAGGAGTGCGTCGCTGCGCCCCTAGAGGGCACGCACGTCTCGCAGGCAAAAGCGTGCAGCCGGTGAATCTAAGAGCCAGGAGGAATATTGGTGATTTCGGGAACAGCTAAGGCTGCTTTGATAGGGGTCAACGCTGCGTTCAGCACTCCGTTTTCGTTTGACTGAGTCTCTTTGCGTCGCATCGGCCAGCAGCATGTGTGGTTGAAGTCTTTCTAGCTTTCCCAAGCAGATTTCTTAGGTTGGGGGTGTTCAAAGTAAAGCAATTCGCTTCTTGCTGGCTTGATTTGTGGTTTTTGTTGGTCTTTTCCGTGTTTTGTTGTTTTTGTTTTCCCGCGGTAGCTGAAAAGTCTGGGGCCTGTAGGGGTTCCAACTTCAAGAGAAGGGGCGGAACGTGACATGATGTTGCAGGGGGCTGTTTCGCAGGGGTCCCATAGGGGCGCAGGTGACACAACCACGGCAGCCACAACACAGCCAGTGAACAGATAGAGCCAGCTGTCTCAGAGGGACAAATCAACGAGATAGCAGGGGCGCAACTGCAAACCTCCTGCGCGTGCCGAGATTCTTGAGCATGCCCTACAACAACAGCACCCACCTTGCAACTGCATCCTGCAACACTGCAAACAAATCTCAGTCGCACCCTGGCGTAACTCGAGACGTCTTATGCGTTCAGAGTGTGAGCTGGGGCTGCGCAGCCATCAAGAAAGCGACAATTCTGTTCTCGCAGGGGAGCTGCCGCGCGTGTGTCCTTTTTCTCGGGGAACCCCGAGAAAAAAAAGGCGGTTTCCCTTTACCTCCCCCTTCAACCAAAAACACCCAAACCTCTTACCAGTGCCGCCTGAGGATCCCCAGCTGGCGCAGCGGTTCCGCTTGCCGCCCCAAGTGCGGTGGGCGCCGCAGGGTCATCAGGCCAGTTGCCGCCACCTCTGAGAAACAACCCCCCCTTTCCCAGGTGAGCTGTCATTGTACACCAACCTCTGCCTCCAGGTCTTTTCAAAGGCCACTTGTTGCCGGCCCTCTTTTGGCTCCCCATGTGTAACCTGTGTTTAGACCATGGCTTGAAGCCCATGGCTCCTTCGCCAGGCGGTGCTGGAAATCCAGCTGGCGAAGCTGCCGAGCTTCGAGGCCCGCGGCGCAAGAGAGCTGGAGCTGGTGCTGTGCTGTGCTGGGTTGGGTTGGGTGGGGTGGGTTGTTTGGTTGGTTGCTTGCTTGGTTTTTTGCTTGCTTGCTTGCTTGCTTGCTTGCTTGCTTGCTTTTCGGCTTGGTTGCTTGTTGGTTGGTTTGTTCATTTGGTTTGGTTTGGTTTGCTTTGGTTGGTGGGGAGATTTGGTTGGTTGGGAGGTTGGGTTGGTTGAGAGGTTTGGTTAAAGGTTTTGTTGTTTTGTTTTTGTTCTTTTTGTTTCCGGTTTGGTTTGGTGTTGTTTCAGGTTTAGTTTGGTTTGGTTTGTGATTTGGGAGGACTGATTATGACATGGGGGTGGAGAGAAGAACAGGGCGGATCAGCTGTTATTTTTAGCCGGGGCAGTTTGGTGCTGTGGGCCTTTTGGGTTCTGGTTGTTTGGTGGGGCCGAAAATGTGCCGTCCATTGACACTTATGTTCCTCCTCGCAGATTCAGGGGCTCATTTATGAATGCGATTGGCCGACCACAAAGGACACAATCCCCACTTGAAGGGATTTTCGACAATCAATGAGGGGTTTGCAATTCGGGGCTCTTGTTTTGTTCCTTTCTCCCTTCTCCTTAATGAGCAACAAGATACTTCGAAGGGGTTTGGCACAGCACTAGTAGACTCCAAACCACCATGCCAAAGCTTCGGGGATGACTTCAGGTTGTGACAAAGGCTACCAGACACGATGACCTCAGGATCATCTCCCCTGGTGGGTCGTTGGGCTTCGGCGTTCCGGGTCGCTTTGGGTCCTAAGGGTTTTTTCCGCGTTGGGTTGCCGCTAGCATCGGCCCAGTTTTTCCGCGAAGGGGCACATGTTGTTATTGTAGCCCTTGGCAATGGGAATGGGTGCAGCGGAGAATTACTTGCCCATGCGTAGGAGCCTACTCAATGTCAGGCTCGCACCTGTCGCAGTCGATGAGTTGGGCTAAGAAGGATGGATCTCCGGAATTCATTGGCGACCTCACGAAACGTTTTGGAGGCTGTGAGCTACCCTTATTTCGGTGATAATTGGGAACCGAAAGGAAAACCACAATTTGGTTGGGCCCCCAATTTTGACACATACACATTTTAGGCAAAGGTCAGATTAGCTGAATGGTCAATGTCTTGTACCGATCCCCCGTCATTCTACCCTCCCTTTTCCTGAGTCGCGCCACATCCCATGGGGGCGATGGATCGCTACATATGACCTATGATCACGCAGAGGAGGCTACAGCAGAGGTGCACGCTGTTGAAAAAGGGGCTGTTTGATGCATTTCAAGAAACACCACCATTGGTACCATCTATAGTCTCTTTACCTTTGACTAGATTACTAGAAAATATGTGTGGCTCTCAGGCTTAGGCTTAAACATCTAGCCAAGAAGAGCCAAGCAGAGAAGGGTTGACCAAGAAGAGCCAAGAGGTTTCGCAGCTCGTTCTGGGCGCAAAGCACTTTCCGCCGCAAGGGCGGGGGTGTCTCGCCAAGGCGAGGAGTCAGAAGGTTTGGCTGCCAGCGGGAAACCAGAACGAAGGCAAACCGGTTTGCCATTTTGGTGAATTTCTTGGGGGTGGTTTGTGGCCTGTGGTGGCTGCGTGGTTTGTGGGTAGTGAAAACCATGGAAGCTCTATAGGTGTTCCTTTAGAAACACCCGCTTCGGTGGCCGAAGCTTGGGGGAGTTTGCTCTTGTCAAGACGACAGGCGGAGGCTCTCCCTCACTCACATGTCAATCGTCTTATTCCATGTGTTTTGCGTCACTGGGCAGAATGGTGCAGCTCTGGCTCTAACAGTTCATCAGCCGAGATTTCTGGGCCTGCCAGTTTGTCGATGTGTTCTCTTGCCCAAAGAAGTTGAATTGAAGAGCCGTGCAGGAGCCTGAGCTGCCCCAGTGCTCGGAACCCGGCCCAAAGGCGGGTCCTGCTTGGCAACGTATTTTGATTTTGGGTTCCTCCACCATGAGATGACAGCTAAAACAAAGGACGAGTCGGTTGGTCTTGTGTGTGAGAACGTTTTGACCTGTGAGGTGGGAGGCAGTTGAATTCGTTGGGTTTTGTTTGGCTGGGTTGCTGCGGTGTGCAAGCCACCCAGCGTCCAGGCGGATCCGGCACAAAAATGTCAGCCTCGAACATTTTCAGAGAGAGCCACCTCAGAAAGTCACCTTCGGAATCCCGTTGAATTAGAAATGGCTGGTTGATTGTCCACAATGCCCTGGGCGCCAGAAGCTTACCCCGCTGAGATGTCGGATGTCATCTGCGTATTGGTGTATTTGCATCTGAGTTTTTGGAGGCTACCAAACCTTTTGGTTGGTTTTAAAGGGACACCAAAGGGAAAGCCACCTTTGTGGTGGGTCCAAAAAAAGGGGGTCCGAGTTTTTTGTCCTAGGTTTGGTGGAAGGGTCCGCGGTCGGTCGGTCGATGAAGTCTGCTATGTGCTGCTGCCAGTAGGGTATTCTAGTGGTACAGTCAGGTTTCGTGATGAGATATGGGACCAGGATCATATCTGCCCCCTGCTTGGCGTGCCATTTGCATTTTACTTCCCCTGCGAGGAGCAGTCTCGGAATGCGGCGCAGGAATCCTTTTTACATACAACTGGAGCGTGTGGCTGAAAAGCTCGTGCAGTCGACGCAATGATCAAGCTGGAAGTTGCGGCTTGAAACATCTTGAACAACATGGATCATGCGTGTCTTCTTTTTGGGGGGCACCTCATGTCTTTTGTTTTTTTGGGGGGACACCATTTGTTGGGGGCTCAGGTGAGGGTCCCCCAAGGAGGCCAGCGGTACTGGAGACATACCCAGTCAGGTGGCGCAGGCGCTGGAGGAGCTTGCGAAGCTGACGGCCGGGTGGTTGAAACGAAACCTGGGATCTGTTTTTGCCCACTGGATATGGACCAGAATCATATTTTGCTTGAGGGGGGAAGGGAAGGGGGGAAGACTCAAACTTTGTCTTTCTTTTGTCTGTGTTGTTTTTTTTGGGGGGGGCCGAGGCCGGAACCGGTGTTTTTTGTTTTACTAGCCCCGGCTCGGGGCTTAACCGCGGCTAGGGGGCTGGTTGGTTGGTTGGTTGGTTGGTTGGTTGGGTTGGGTTGGGTTGGGTTGGTTGGTTGGTTGGTTGGTCGGTTGGTCGGCTGGTCGGTTGGGCGGCCGCATCCCCAGCACCCCCAGTTGCTTGGCGTCAGGGCATATTGGCCATGGTTTGGTGGCAGTTGAGAGTTGCTCGGGTTCAACCAGCCGCATCCCCAGAACTCGCTCAGACTAGGGCCGCCTATTGGCTTTTATTTGGTGGCAGTTCAGAGTTGCTCGGGGCTGGTTTGGGGTGAGTGCTGGGGTTATCTGGGCTTGCTGGGGTCTGAATGAGGGCGGGTCTTGTGTTTGTTTGGGGTTCATGTAGGCTCGGCAAAGGGCTGATATTGAGGATGCTGCTGGGAGGGTTAAGGTTGACTTTGAGTCCTCTTGGGTTGGCTTGGAGCTGATTTGCACTAGGTGTGGGGGTCGTTGCTGCCGTAGCTTTGAGCTGCTTCAGGGTGTGGTTATGCAAGTTTGAGGCTGGTTTGGGATTGGTTGTGGGGCGTTGCCCCAAACCACCAAGCCTGGCCCAAAACTCGTGCAACCACATCAGTACAGCAACCCCAAAGCCACTGCTAAGTCAGCCGCACACCCAGCTGCCCCAAGCCAACCAAAACCGACTCAAAGTCAACCTTAAACCCTCCCAGCATGGCAGCCTCTTTAAAGGCACATTGGGGAGGCCTTGTGTTGAGCCGGGGCTAGTAAAAAGCCGGGGCTAGTTCCAAAAATCACATCAACCGCTGAGGCGAAACACTGCACTTTTCGCGGTTGAATAGAGGTTCCTTTCTCGCCCAGCTCAAGACAGACAGTACAAACAAGCAGGGGCCTTTCGCTTGAAGAGCGAAGTCCAGCTGGCCTAGCTGCACGTATTGCAGGGACCAGCTTTCGAACGACGGAGTGGTACCTGGGATGGCTATCATCCCTTTGCGGCGGAATTGAAGCAACCGAAGAGTGATGAGGTGCATGGTGCCACAGACACAAACAGGCCATCACTTGCCTGTTTGGACAGGATTGGTCCCACGAACCAGAAATATATTCGTCGCCACCATCCTGAGGGTTGGCCTTTTGTTTTTAACCTTGAACCTTTTTTAGCCTTGTCTCCCTTTCAGGAAGTGCACTAAGGTTGAAAAAGGATTGGGTTGAAAAGTGTGCCAAGGTGGAAAAAACAGGTTGCCCATCCAGGTGCCTCTACTTCCACCCGCGCCAGCGGCGCCGAAGCCCGTGTCGCCGCTGGCGGCTCCGCCCGCGACGCGGCGGCCGAAGCCGCCGCTCCTGGCGCCGGCGGTGGCCAAACCGGCGAAGCCCAGCTTGTCGATTCAGGTGCCGAGGCCGGAGATGCGGCGGCCCTCCCTGCGAGGCGGGGCCGAGGGGCCGAGGGGCCGAGCGACACGCGGACTTTAGGCAAGGCGAACCGTTCACGTGGCTGAGCACTGAGAATTTCCAGGAGTCTTTTTCTGGCGAAAAAATGGTAGGTCATGACCCCAAATACTGGTTGGTCATGGGCACATTTTTAAAGGGTCATGGAGGTTTTCAGGAACAAGCGGACTTAATGGCAAGGTGAGCGAACTGTTCACGCTGAGCACCGAGGGATTGCCACAGCCGTGGCACTGCTTACTTTTCTGCCCTGTGAGGGGGTAACCCAAGTGATCAAAGGACACTTCCCTTATTCAGGTCCCTTGAAAGTGCTTTCTGATGCTGTATCCATATATATATATATATATATATTTACTGATTCAAAGCCGAGGGGAGCCGTTGCAGCCTAGTGATTAGTGACCAGTGACCATTAAGCATGGGCCATCTTCTGGCCTATTCTGGCTCTGAATCATTGGAAGAATGAGGCTGCACCAAGTCCCAGCTCGCTTCGATCCCCCTCGCACGCTCCAAAAATGACGTCAGGGGAGAGCATTGATGCCATGCACAGCAGCGGCTCCTCCGGTTGCATCTCCTTCTGTGCGCCGGAATACCAGGCAAAGGCTAAGACGATTGTGGTGCGAAAGGAGAAGTATTGCAGACTCCCCCAACGCTTCACATCACCCCCCCAAAAAACAAACAAACACAAAAGCACCATTTTAAGTGGAACCTCCTTTTCAGGGCCCCTGTTTGCATTCCATCTTCCTCAGCAGGGGAGTATTATATAACTTTGTCACCTCATTGAGTTCAGAAGCTTGTCGGGCGACTTACTTTACAATGAGATTGACGCAGCTGTCATGGCGTCGCGCCGCTACGCTGGCGTTCATGACTCCCGGAGTTTCTTCACCTGAGTCTTTCAAGCAATGTTTGTGAAAGAGTACCCTCCTGCTCACGAACACGGCACATATGGGGAGGTACCTGGAAGATGAGTTTTTTGTTGGGTCTCTCTATTTTTAGGGGCACCCCATCTTTGGTGGTTTTACCGGGAAAGCAAACATGGCCCACCCAACTCCATTTTTTTTGGGGGGGGTGGGGTTGCCAAAGAAACGGGACGAGCCATCCATTTTGTGAAAGAGAATCACTTGGCCCTCAAGCTTCCCTCCTGGCTGGGGTCCCCTAAAAAACGGAGGAGCCATTTGGTGAAAGAGAGCCACTTCCTCAAACTTCCCTCGGGCCTGGCCAGGAAGCTCCGGACTGGTGCCCTGGCCAGAGCTCAGATGAAGAGCTCCTGGCTCGCCGGGCCCAGGCTCGCTCCGATAAGCCGTCCGGTTGCTGAAATGAACATGTGCTATTTTCCCTTGGTGTTAAAGGAAACTTATTACTACTGGGCTTTACCCCCCACTAACATGGGTAAGTGCACATTTGGCTCTTTTTCTAAGGGAAAAGTACGAATGTAGTCTTTCCACAGGAGTCTGTGCACCAAACCATGTTGGTGGGTTGGAGGGCATGTCTTATTTACCCGCCGATGGTTCTAGAGGGAAGCTATCTTCTGTGTTGCAGTCCACCAAGAAAGGCCCAAAATTTGTGCTACGTCTTCAGAATTGTTTGCAAACTTTACAGAGAGCGGAAGCACCGTTGCTTCTCAGTTCTGGCTAGTGCACGATTGGCAAAGGATTCAGGGACAACCGGGTTACTGGAATTGCCCCTAACCCTAAGGGATCAATTGGGCAGGGCCAGACATGTCACATCGACTGGCATAGTATTGGTTTAGAATAGGCGTGTTTTTTTTGGTTCCACAATGCCGCCCTTACAAGGTCTTCTCAACTTATCGTAACCTATGGCTGCGCCTTTTTGTTTTGGCTCTTTTCTGTGGTTTTGCAGGGACACGAAAGGAACACCGAAGCGTTTTTTCAGAGTGACCCCAGAAACAGTTCAGGGTACGGATGCCCAATATATCCAGTTGCCAGTGGGGGAACCAACAAAGGTGTTTGTAAGTTCCCATATGTTTACTTGCAATACGGGAACAATCAACCCCGTAGATCCCCAGTGGTTTACCTGCAATATTTTTACGGCATCCGTGGAGGTTTCCCGTTTCCCCTTCGCAGGGCGCCCTGCAGAGCCCCTTCTTCCCCAGTCGCGGGGGTCAGGCTGGCAAACATTCGGTCGAATCGAAGTGGCTCAGGGCTGCTGGGCTAAAACCAATGGGAAACACGAGGTCCAAAAAAAGGCTTCAGCTTCTTCAATAGGCAGGTCTGAACAATCTGTCTATCAAATAATTACGAATTTGTCAGAGAAGCTGGGGCTCCTGTCTCCTATATTTGGAGGCATAAGGGACTGGTTACCCAAAGGCGGACCGGCTCCAGTCGTTTGACATAGCATTGCCGCACGGGCTTAGCTTTTGATGGGGCTAGGGCTGGTTTCACTGGTTCGCCTTGTGCTTACCTTGGCTGTCGGGTGCGCATGTGGTGCACTTTGCTGCTTTGATGACTCCACACTTGCAATGAAAAAGCAGATCCCACGACAATTTTGTTAGCCATACCCTGGGCGATGCCACAGGCTACAATTTTTCAATCTATGTCTTGCGAGATCTCTGATGTCATTCGAATCCTATTTGAAGATTTACATCAAACAAACAAACACACATACCGGCACAGAAATCGCGGATAGCACAACCTCTTTCAATCAACCTGCATATAGCTTACTGTATGTTGTTTGGAGAGCCAAGAGAGCGTCCAGCCACTGCCACATCTTGTACGACCCTGGCTGCTTTGGGAACACGCACCCTCGTATGTGCCGGATACACGGAGCAGCATTCAGCTTGTGTAGGGTTTTTGGAATCCTTCTGTTGGTTCCGGGACAAAGTGTATCTGATGATTTGTTCACATGCCTTTGGATGGGCCAGTTTGCTCGGTTATTGGTTCAAACACTTCGCAGTGCTTCAAGCAGCCGGGTCTCGTCAGCTGCGCTTTGGGGGGAATGGGCGAACATCGTTTGTCAGAAGGCCCCTTGGGGTGTGTTTCCTCAGCGGGTTCCTGGGCAAATCGTTTTTTCTTCTTTTTGTTTAAACATTTTTTTCGGGTTTTGCCCTTTGGGTGACAAGGCCCACAAGCAAGGAAGGGTATCATAGGTGTTCTGACATACCGTTCACTGGTAGGAGACCACCAACATAAGGTTATCACTAGTCATGACTGTCGAAATGAACGAGGCCCACAAGCTGCGCCACTCCCCAGGAATCAGAGACGAGTAGCGCGGCCTCCCTGGGCCCCAGTCAGGTACATTCCTCCCCATCGCAACTTGGCAACACGAGTGCGAGCATCTGGCTGCGGGTCAAACAAACATAGGGTAACCCCAACTTGGGTTGCCCTGGTAAATGGAAACAAGGACTAAAACCTGCAGTCCAACTGTTTGTTTGTTTTTTTGAGCCATACCCGTTTTGCTCCACTGAAACCATGCAACTACAAACAAAGGAGGGGGTCCCGCAAAAGGGTATTCCTCTACACAGGTTTCTTTGGAATCCATGTGAAGAGCCAATGGCCGACCCAATGGCTGTGAGCGGAATACAAATGCAAAGTCAGAAGAGACACCTGGATGCACCTCTGCATCCCGTGAATGCGCCCGTTTTGCCTGGGTTATTTTGTGTTGTTGTCCCATGCCTGCCGCGTCTTGATGTTTATCGTGTGCCCAAGGTTGATGCGGTTGGCCGGGACCCGGAGATTGCGCGATGCTCTCCGCGTGTGGTGTATTTCAATAAAACCCTGTGGATCTTTGATTTGTTCTATCACTGCAGTCTCAGGCAGTTGCGACTCTTCTCAGACCACTGCTTCATTGAGGCCAAGTGAAAATTATAAGTGTTCACTTGATTTCGTACTATTGTGAGCTAGAGTAGCTGATTTTAGTTTGCTTAGTAGATGACTGGTTTGGATAGGCTTTGTTTTCCCCATACCAGGGTTTCACCCATGGATTTTTCATCAATTTCGGTCCATCCATGTAGGGAAACCCGGAATATTGTCCAATTTCGGTCACCTATCCCAGTTTCCAACAGTCATGCCATCCATGTACCGGGGAAACTCACGGATTTTTCACAATTTCGGTCACCTACTCTGGATGGACGAAAGCCTGCACCACCTAAGAACCCCCTGGACCGATTATTCCCCTTCTAAACACCACCAAACATTATGGTTTCCCATGGTTTCCAAGTGGTGCCAAATGGATTCGCAACCATCCACAGTCTGACCCCAGAAGCTGCCGCGGACTCCAAGTCGCGCTTCGAAACTTCCGCGAGGAACCGAAGCCTCATGTCGCGGCGGGGCTTCTTGCTGGAGCTGGGCCCGGCCGCCCGCTCGCCCCCGCCCATGGAGGTGCCGTCGGAGTTGGCGGATATGTTTTTTTTCGCGAAGCGGTTGTCTCTGGGGGTTCTCCTGATGTTTTCCCCTGGGTTTGGGGTGGAAACCATGGGTTTTCCCTGGTCGCTTGGGGTGGAAACCGTGTTTTTTTTCTGGGTTTGGTCGTGGTTTGGGCTGGAAGAAACATGGTTGAGACCCTGGGTAGGGGTCCCCTTGAAGAAACCACCAGTTGGATGGTTTCTTGGGGCCATTCCCTCATTCCTACTGAGCACCAGCAAGTTTTCCCCTGGGTTTGGTCGTGTTTCGGGTGGATAAAACATGGTTGAGACAAAATCCGCGTGCTGAATTGCATAGACATGATCAGCTGGACAGATCGGTGCGACGATCAGTTGCTTGACATTTGCAACATCTTGTGATTCCCCACTCAGAACGCAAGTTGTAGAGATGTCAGCACCTGATTTGTACCTGACCCCTTCATGTTTTAGAGGTTTCGAGCAAATCCTGTATGGTTTTCGGTGTGTGACAAAAGTGGGGTGCAGGTGGCGGGTGTGCTCATCGTTGTTTGCGGTACGAGAGAATGCAATGCCTGCTAAGAGACATGGGCTGCCCTTGCAACCTTCCTTGGACTACAGTTTGTTTGCAGTCACTGTTGCACAACAGTAGCAAATCATGGCCATGGACAATCCCCTCCCCACTAACATAGACTAAAATGGGTGGTGCACCTACCCCAAAAAGGTACCATTGGTTTTGACCCACGGCCACATGTTGCAGCCGTTTACACCGTTTGCACTTGATCCCTGTGTACGCTTTTCACAATTCCCGGGATAACCCGTCAAGAAGCCCCCTTTGCTTTCCCCTGACTCAATGACCATTGCGGCTTCCGCTCATTCCCTTGCTCCTTCTCTCATACCACTGCTTTGTGTAGCCTCTTTGCTTGTCCAAGCCCTGAGTTTCATCTTTCTCTTTGTCCTTAACGAGTTTTCATTTCTCGATTTTTGTGCCAGGAGGACAACGGCACCGCGAGCCCCGCGGACAGCCTGGCTCTGGACAAGTGCGACAAGGGCGTGCAGCTGGTTTTCACGCAGCCCTCGCGGCGCATCAGCCGCTGCCGCACGACCCCGGAGCTCAGGACGATGCCCACGCGCCCGGGCGAATGGCGGGCGAATGTCTCGTCTCCTTCCACTTGCTTAAGAACAGGTTGTTTATTTTGCCAGGTTGGTTTTAAAGGGAATCTGTCACTACTGGAAACATTTTTATTTTTCCCAGATAGCTTAATACTTAAGCAAATGGAGGTCTCCCTTGCGAATGCTCGAAAAACGGCGAAGCGGGAAATTCGTCGCGGAAACGGGAGTGCGATCTAGCCACTGCATTTGGGTGAGTGCTCACAGTGAGATAATTTCAATACAATGTTGTTTTACAAATTGTATGCACACAGTTGTTGCGCGAATTTCTAGTTCTGGAGTAACTGGAGGGTCGTCGGACGAATGAGTAGATGTAATTTGCGATCAACGTGATGGTTGCTTTGAATGTATCTGAAAGCATGCGGGTGCAAATCGGCAGAAAAGTCATTCCAGGCAGCCACTTCGACAGCTGAAACAAGTAACAGAACGGCTCAACATGCTTCTACTCTGAACAGCGGCGCGCTGACTCCAGCTTTGCAGACACCTTGGTTGGCTTAGCCCACGGGATGTGAACTCCGACCAAGTTTTTCAAGCCATCAAGGTGCTGATTGACTAGTGCTGTCCCCTTTTCCGTGTGCATGAAGACACGAGTTCCGCCATGCGGCTTTGGGCAAGGTTTAGGTTTCCTACTCTGGATGGACGAAGTTTGAAATCCTGCACCATGTAAGAAACATGGGAAACCATTGTCCGTTGGTATTTGCAGGGGAATCATCAGAAACCAGGCTTTGTTAGGTGGTGCGAACGGATTTCGTCCATCCACAGCAGCAGAGCCCGGAAATGCAGCCTGATGAGGTATATACCACGGCCTATGCCGGCAGCCCATCCGCTGCGGCGCAACGTCTTCTTCTTCGACTGGGACGACACCTTGTGCCCCACCAGCTGGATCCGCAGCCTTTTGAAGGATGGGCGTTTAACCCTCGACCTCGGAGGTTGACTCATTTTTGGGTTCACTAGTGCCTAAGGTGTTTCTATGGGTGTCGTTTTTGGGCACCTTCCTGAAAGAGGTTTTGGGTTGAAGGTATCACAAGTTGCAGACCAGGTTGATGCATTTCCAATGGCAGAGAAAACCAAACATATATGGCGCGCCAGGAGCACATGGCAGATATGGAGCAGTGGCTGGACGAGGACGCTATTTTGCCCCACGAGGAGGACTGGCGAGACGCGGTGCCCAGCTGGTTCAAACAGCCGCTGCCGGATGAGCCGCACGTGCGTCAGCTCATCTTCGACCTGAGCCTTGGGCGAAAAAATCGTGCAAGTCCCCCAGACTCGCGCATATTTGTTTGGGGGGCGTGTTGATGGTATTTGTAAGCGCACCAAGGATGCCTTCTGAGTTATGACAGCACCTCCCGTCTAACATGGAACCCAACGGAGGGGCCGTTTTTTCGAGGAGTTTCAACAAATGGTCTTCCACAAGCCCTCCAGGTAGTCTTAGATGGGAGGGTTGTTATTTTTTTGTTGGGCGAATACTGCAAGCCTGGTTTTGGGCAAGGTTCAGTTCCATGCTGCCAGCAGAAACCCCATCCGACCAGCTGAAGGTGAGGTCTGATTTGTAGCCAGTTGCGGGTCCCTCGAGCCGACCCCACGCCAAAGATCTCCTTCCCGAGCTTTGCCAAAGATCTCCTTCCCGCTAGCTTTGAAGGTGATGCGGCTCGCCTCCCGCGACACCAAACCCATCCAAACCCTGTAGGAATTGACATATCGTGTTGCCATGGCAATAATCCTTGTCACCCGAGCATATGAGACACATGCAGAATATACACCCGTTCACATCTTGGCGGATGTATTCGCTTTTTTTTTGTTCGCTGGCACAAATCATATCCCGCAACAACCGAGGACTTACGGAGGTTTCCCACATTACGGAAACCGCATATTTTGCGCGGGGCTCATACGTTGCGTTTACCCCGATGTTTGGTTGCGTCCGGTTTCATATTTCGTAGATGTGGAACAGGAGTTTCGAGCTTGCCCTGCTCCATGTGCAAAAACTTCAGCCCATCATATTTCGCATTTTTTGGGCGGTTTGAACATCACCCTTTTGTGATCCTCTTGGGCCGAGGTTGCTCGAGTTCCCCTTCAGTGATGTTTTTTTGGAGTTGAACGCAACTCGCCTTCGGTCAAGGCAACAGTCGTGCATTCGCCTGCTGAACGTGGCCAAGAGTCTGGGCCTTGTGTGCATCGTCACCAATGCAGTGCCCGGATGGGTGGACGCTTGACGTATCCCAGGGAGGGCTGTTGGATTGCGGGTGCCGTCCTCTAGTTTTGCTGTGCAATCCCTGTTGCGACTTGGGGTTGGCCCTGTATAGTTATGTGTTGAAACTTTCTCATGCAACAAGTGCTGAACACATGATCTATGGTTTGCAATTAATGGCCACCTATGATTTGGACCCCCACCAGCCCTCAATCAACCTCCCTCCAATAGACCCAACCAGTAAATTTGGTTTAGAATTGGGTAGTATTGCTGGGGCCCAAATTGAGTTTTTGTTTGATTTAGTATTTCTGGAGCTTCCAGCTGAGATTCGATTTGACGGATTTGAGTTTCCATTTGATGATCGATGTATTTTTGCTGGATTTGAGTATCCACTTGATTTAGTATTGCTGGATTTGATTTCCCTTTGATCCGAGCATTGTTGGATTTGAAACTTCGCTTGAATCAGTGTTGCCGGATTTGATTTTTATTTGATTCAGTATTGCTGGATTGGAATGTCATATTGCTGGAATGAATTGTCATTTGTTTTGTGCCTTCTGTATTGCTGAATTTGATTTTCTATTTGATTTTTGTATGGCTGGATTTGATGTTCCGTTTGGCATAGTATTCCTGGAGTGAGCTACATAATAATACTTGGGGGGGAAAAACAATTGTTGTTTTCGTTCTCCGTCACGTCTTCCCGCGGTTGTCGGGTTAGTCAGGAATAGGTTTGTAAATGAAACTATCAGGTTGACGTTGCTGCTGCTGCCACGGCTGTTGTTGTTTCCTTCAACCGCCCGTTGCGTATTGGTCGACACGTCCACGATGCCGTGTAAATACCAATAAAACTTGCTCCCGCACTCAAGAAACACTGGAAACGCGAAGTGCCGCGCACAGAGCCGCAACGCCCCCAATTCAAAGTAGATACCAGTGAGTATTGCTTGCGCATCAAGACACCACTGCAAAACACAGCACCTTGGGCCGTTTCCGCTCATCCGCATATCGAATGCCCGGCCGATTGTCAGCACACCTGCTTGTTCTGCGTCCGCACTAGTCTGGGGGCCTTTGTTAGTCATAGGTTGACATTACCTTCATGCAACTGTCCACAGGTGTGAATTGGGATTGGCTCCCTCCCTTGACCATAGCTGAACTAAGCCCTTTCATGCGTTTGCCACTTATTCGAGATGGCCAAGGCTGGTAAAGCTGCTACACTTGTCCGAAGAGCGAACTTCTAAATCGTGATGAGCACATGATACAAGCAATACAGCGCTTTTAGCCAAGCTAGGGGTGCGTGGCTGCGCTGCCTTGTTTTGGCTCCCTTTGTTTTTGGATTCCATGTGAAGGGATGGCGCTTTTCATCTGAGATATGGCTTGAAATTTAATTAGGGACCCTTTGGCGCATTTAATTGTGGGGATTTCTGTCCACCAGGCCATGGGTCATAACCTATGCCTCCATTTTGGGGCGGATGAACACCCATGTAACACCTATTTTGATGTTCACCAGGGGTGTACCAGGGGTTTGGACCCACAGCCACCCAGCTCGTTTCTCTAGGGGTTGATTCCTTGTCCATTCTTTTCAACCATCGTTCTTTTCAAAAACCAGCTGTTTTCCCAGGGTTTTTTGCGATTTTCTAGAAAGAAGGATCCCTGGAAAGAATGGGGAAGCTACCCTTAGATGTTCAGGGGGTTCCGCAAGGAGAAGACCATTCAGCGGTGGCTGCCCAACTTGCGGCGCCACATCGGCTCCCACACGGAGCGGCCCATCCGGGTGCTCTATGCCCAGGAGGCGCTGAGGGAGTCGGCGGAGATGGCGGTCGGTGGGAGGTATTGGGGAGGTGTTTGGTCCAGGTTTGGTGAGGTGTGTGGAGTTTTGGCGGGTTTGCAGGTTTGGAGGGCTTGAGGGGTTGTGGTTCTTGCCGGTCAGCGTGAATGGCATGGCGGAGATTTAAGCTGCTTCTTTCTACTCAGCAAAGAGTCACAGTCTCGTTTGGAGTTTCTATCGTCGAGGGTGTTCTTCTCAAGCAGGGCTCTCCCCTCCAGATTGGCTCAACATTTTGGAGGTCCAAGGCAAGCTCCTATTTTCATCCGAGCCGTGATTTGCACTTTTCATGTGTTTGGTCAATTTGGTTCTCAGGGCTGTTTTGATTGCAAGGAACATCCTGTTTTGGTGGAAGGCAGCAGTACGTTGTATCCAGATCGGTATCGCGAAGCTTGACAGCTCCGGAATGCAGCACTGAACTACGCCAGAAGCTGTAAAACGCTGGCAACTGCCATCCACAAGCCATGGCTGTTCTGCAAATATTGTGCACTGGCCTCCTGGCCCCGATTTGGCATTGTTTCAAGCCAGAAGTGTACCACCCTTCCCCAGTGACAGACTTTTGAGGTGCTGGCAGTGCGTGAGGGCCAAGCAATCAGCATGAAGTGCAAAATAATATGGCCACTGAACTGCCTTGATGCCTTCAAGAAGCCACAGTATTGTGTTTGACGCGTCTTGGAAAATGGCTTTCAGTCCAAAAAAGGAGAAAAAGGCCATCCACGCGTCTAATCGCGAAAGCGAGTTTTGCTAGTTTTCCGCTCAAACATATAGCATCAAGCTCGTACTGCACAAATTTCAAGCCCGTAGCGAATGCCGCGCGCTATTCGCCAATGGAGGTGGCTGTCCAGGATTCCAGGATCACGGCTTGTGTCCTTGCCGGTCATAGCCTTACACCCTACCCGCTGGTCTTTGTCTTAGACTTGTGCGGGCATCTCCTTGTCATGACAGTACTATGCAGGGGCCATTCTTTCATCGGGCTGTCGCAGGCGTATATCCACCAAGACCTTCCCTTTGTGGATGATCAGATGGAGCAACTTGGTCTTGTTGTTTGATGGCCTTCTGCGGCGCTCTCTGATGGTTAGTGGCTTAAACCACAGGCGTCAGTGAATGTGCTGCGCTTTACCCATGTTAATCGCCTCCCATGTTAAGGATACGCATGCTTTTCACCACCTCCAGCAGCTGGGAGGGTGCGAGCGAGGAAGGTGTGCAGCAGCCTTCGTCATCAATATCGCACTTTGTTGCTAGCGTTACTTTTTTTGTGGTGTAGGGGCGAGGGGCAGATGGCAACCCACGTTGCGCAACATTGATGAAGTTGGCAGCAAGCTATGAACATGACTTGCGCTCCATGTAATGGGAATCTGGCTCCGCGTCAATCATTTGTTGGCTTGTGACCCATCTCTTTGAGCTTAACCCTGCCACGCAGCAACCATGTTGTAGCTTCTGGTGACAGCTGGTTTCAGAGTCAACTCTCATGGCTCTCATGACTTCGGTTGCATCTCACCAAGGTACATGTGGTGGAAGAAAGCCGCAATGGCCAGCTTTCTCGCGGAGGTGGACAACATTTACAGCGGCAGCACGGCGCGGGCGGCTGTCGGGGTGGGTGGGTGGGACAGTGCTGGTGGGGCTGGGTGTAGGTTGGGCAACAGCCATAGATGCACAGCTGAGGGAACCGAACAGGACACAAACATCGGCCACTTCTCACCCTCAGGTACTGTAGTCAAGGGAAGGATACTGGGTAGTTGCAACAAAGTCACTGGGAGCGCTGGTTGCTCAGCAAGACGCTGGTTGTGCTTGGGGCACAATTGGCATGTTGGCCACTTTGGGCACAGCTGGATGCCTGGGAAGGCAACATCACATATTGCAGGTGAACCTCAAGGGCAGGGGGATGTGCAAAGAGAAACAAAGACACGGCATGGCTCAAAACGACCCCCCTGTTCTTTGTGCGAAGCCCAAGCCGGGAAATCTTGGGCGTGAGGAGCCACCCCAAAAAAGGTTTGAGTGACGAGCACCGTTTCACGAGCCGAAGGCTCGACGGGAGAAGACGCCACTTTGGCGAATTCGAGCGTTGCTGTCCTTAGCGTTTGCTCCTCAGCTCAGCGCCAGCCACGTGCTAGTTGTTGATTGAGAATCTGGCACGCAACTGCCGCACTTGGTGACCGGGAGACAGCGATCCTCCGAGTCAAGGTGACACAACCAATAACATGGACGTTGATGCATCATATGCATGTGCTTTCTTCTTGTGTGCCAAAGTTGGGGACTTCGCGCTTGTTTTCGGTTCTATTCCCCCCGTGGGGATCCTTTTCGGACTTTGCCCAAGAAACAAAATTCGTGGATTCCAGAGAGAACGATGCAACGCGGTAGCCTGTGGTCTGATCCATTCTCCGGGGTTTTCGCGCAACAAATCGCCGCAGGGCGCGGTGCGCCCAGATGGCGCCAAGCGCTTGTCCAACGTGGTCTCGATCGGAGACACCGAGGCGCAGCGATCCCCAGATCCGGCAGTTATGGAAGATTCAATCCATTCTTGGTGTTCTGGCTCATCTTTGCAACTGCTTGTGTGGTCTCATTCCCTTGGAACGCAGTTTGGGAAGTTGGCGGATTGCGATCCGAGGGCTCAGCCTTAAGCCAATTTACCCGAGCACCAGGCAAGGTCCAAGCCGTGTTTGCCGTTACGGCTCATTGGGAACTCCCGGTCAATGCAGTCTTGCTGCTCCAAAGACTCATGTGTGGCTGTCGCATCATTTGCCGCACACCGCGTATCAGTAGCCCGGCATGCGAAGCACCTGGGCCAGAACGTTTGGGGGAGTCCTTGGCTGTGAGGTTCATATCATGACGACTGGCGCTTGGCAATTTCTCCTTTATTCTAGGGGTACCTCATTCTTTCCAGGGATCCTTCTTTTCAGGAAACCATCAAAAACCCAGAAAGAAAAAGCAGCCGGTTTTTGAAAAGAACCATGGTTGAAAAGGGAATCAACCCCTAGAAATTTCTTGCAACACGCGCGTGGCGCCTGAACAAAAATCAGGCGCAGAGTTTCCCCTTCCGCGCTCTTTGGTTGGTTGGTTGGTTGGTTGGTTGGTTGGTTGGTTGGTTTTGGTTGGTTTGCCTGTATGTATGTATGCCTTGGGACTTCTCGCCAGGCGGAGATGCGCGCCGCGGAGCTGGTCTGCCAGAACTTCGACAGCAACCGACATATGCCGAAGAGGCCACAGGGGGGTCCAATCGATTGGGTGCGCTTGGGTGGGCCGAGATGGCACGGTAATGTTCCGTCCCATTAGAAGGGTGTTCCCTCCAACAGTGAATCCCAACCAAAAGGGGACACCCCCCTATTAAGCAACCAGGGAGTTTATGAATCCGGGGTTAACATTAATGTTGGGGAGTGAAAAATAAAGGGCCCCCCCCCTCCTCCCAAACAAAATGGGGGGGTCAATAGAGGAAACCCTAAAACAAAATGAGGGTCAGACCGGGTCTTCCCTAAGTAGTATTCCAGTAAATATTGGTTAGTATTGGTTTAGTATTGGTTTAGTATTGGTTTAGTATTCTTGCTGACTGGCTTAGTACTGCTTAGAATTGGTTTAGTATTGGTTTAGTATTCTTGCTGACTGGCTTAGTACTGCGTAGAATTGGTTTAGTATTGGTTTAGTATTCTGGTTGACTGGCTTAGTACTGTTTAGAATTGGTTTAGTATTGGTTTAGTATTCCCTGGCCCCAGTCCTAAAAAACTTTTCTCAATTAACTCCCCTTAAACAAATCTCATTATTGGCTTCCTGGGTGTTCCCTGTACTCCCCCCTCGAAAATTTGGCAGGGTGCAACTTTTAGTAAGGGCTGTCATAAAGAATTTGGCTGTTGGGGCCTCAGTTAAACTTCCTTTTCTGGGGAGACTCAGTAGTTCTTTGGAAAGGGAAGCCCTTTTCCTTGCAGGCATCCCTGGCCCCAGTCCTAAACAACTTTTCTCAATTAACCCCCCTTGGACAAATCTCATTGTTGGCTTCCTGGGTGTTCCCTGTACTACCCCCTTGAACATTTGGCAGGGTGCAACTTTTAGTAAGGGCTGTCGTAAAGAATTTGGGTGTTGGGGACCTCAGTTAAACTTCCTTTTCAGGGACTTCAACCATCATCTCCTTGTTGGTGGTGGTGGTAGGTTGGGGGGGGCGGGCGGGGCAGAGAGAGACAGGAGTTGCACTGAACTAGGGATTAATTATCAACTTTTTTTGGGGAACATTTTTCCGGATTTTTTTGCCCCTCACAAAAACTTTTGTGTATTAACTCCCCTTTTGCTTTTCAGGGGTGTGAAAATTATTGTTATTATTTTTTGTGTGTATTGACTCCCCATTTATTATTCGCAACCTAACATTAATGGTAAGAAAGGTTACGTAGAAACTAGGAGCAGCAGCTCGGCAGAAGGAGCATACTGCTTGTTTGACATCCTGCTAGCAGCTCTCCATCAGCCGTCCACTCCAGGTTGCTTGGTTTTGGCTACATGTTAGTCCTGTTTCCAACAAGAGTCTTCTGGCGTAGGCCGGTCTGGCGTAGGCCTGGACTAAAACCTGCGGTCCCCTGGTGGTTAATTTTTGACCCATACCCATATAACATATTTGAGTGTTCTTGGCGCCCTTTGCACTGGTGGAACTGGGGGCCAACATAGGGTTTGTAGTGTCTGTGACATATCAGATCAGGAAACAGTGCAAGAAGCGGAACGGATAGCTGGGAGCTGGAATCAAGACATTTCCGTTTGCAGCCTTCATATACCCCTGAGATGATAGAGTTCCACCTCCGAACACACTAAGTTTAGGCTTGTACTCCTGTTTGGGCTGTGGAGCTGATTCCATCGCTGTGCAGAAGGCAGGCGACCCTAATCTACGAATGTTCCAGGTAGCATGCCAGGCGTGTTGCAATCATTGCCAACACCATAGTGCCATGAGCCAGCACGTTCACTTCAAGAGAACTCCACATAGGATTGCACACGCCATATGTGCAGGACATGCCATAGCTGCTGCAAATGCTGGGTAGTAATAGCAACAACGCAGCAAACACTGTTTGTGCAGCAAGCACTTAACTCCCACTCTGCTGCAATTATTCAAACATCTTTAATTCTACTTTTTTGCCGACGCAGCTCAAGTTTGGAAGCCTTGCAGAAAATCTGGGTGGCTTTCACGTTCATTCTTTTGCCTAGGTGCATCCTGATGCCACTACTATATGGCTTGCAGTGTCACTTTCGCACCGTGCAGACGGGATCATGATTGAGTTTCAGACGGCATACAAGCAATCAAGATGGTGTATATAAGGTGTATAGCCTTTGCAGTTGCATTCTGTCAACATCCCTCGCAGGGGCCGGGCATACTGCCGCGTGTGGGAGCAGGGAGGCGGACGGGTTGGTTGACATTCCGTTGTGATTGCTTGCAGCGGCTGGAGGTTGAAGCACGCATGGAAATAGCCTTACTAGTCGTCGGACTATTGACCAGGCAGTTTTGTTTGATTGAGTCTCAGCATGCTCGCTCCCCCCTGCCAAGACGAAACGCCTTTCTAGGGATACATGGGACTGACTTGGTTGGCTGCATGTTGGTCCTACCCAACGTCCCAATCTGTTGAAATGGGGCTTGGGAGTTTATTGGGTGCAGGATTGTCTTGGGGCTTGGCTTGGGGTAGATGTAGGGTAGGGTTTTACTCGGGTTTATGGCTGATTTAGGGGTGGGCTTGGAATTGGTTCGAGTTTATGACATCCATGTACTGCAGTTGACGCTACCCACACGCAGCCACACACACACATATGATATATAGATATATATATATATGTCACATATATACATATATATGTATATAGAGATTCGGGTGTGTGCCCTTTTGAGGTGCGCAAGGTTTAGTAAAGGATGGAAGTTCAACCTGTGCGAACCATACCCCCAAACCACACCACGAATCATACCTCCCAACATAGGCTTGTGTGTGTGGGTGACACAAATGGACGTCGTGATTTACAGCTATCCATAATCTGTTGAAAGTGGTGTTTTATGTTGTCGGCAGTTCTCTGCAGCCCAAAAGTGCCTAGGCCTTCGCGGCACGTGTCTTTGTTTCGCACTGAAGAGATCCTCTCGCAAAAGCGGCTCGTGCGACACCCTTCCAGTGCCTAGCGAAAGCTTGTTTGTTCACATGCGATCAAGATGCAGCCGCGCATTGATGAACAAACATATCTTGGGGATGCTTTTTGGGGAATATGTTGAGGATTGTTTTGGTTAAATGCAGAATGCTTTCAGGCTGTCTTTGCAGTCATGTTGTTGGGGATGTCTTTGCGAATGCCTGGAGAGTGCGCATTTCTGCAATCGGGTTCCTGGCCTCTATGAGTCCTTTTTCTGTCCGGGCTTGATCCAAGAGTTCCAAGGAACTTTTCGGCGCACACATCTCTACAAAGCAGAAGTTGTCTAATTTATCAAAGGGATTGGTTCCAGGAAGCTACAGGAAATGGGCCCTGAAAACACTGCAAATGACTTTCTTGCAGCCCAACCTTTTATCCCGGGCCTTGGAACCAATAGTTGTTGCTGGCTCAGGGGACGAGTCAGACTGCGGAGGGCGCCGGCATTCGGTGGATGTGCCTCGAGCCCGGCACTGGCCCTGGGTGAAGCTTGTGAAGCTCCGGGAATCTTGGCTCCGATGGCCGTTGCAAGGAACAAGAAAGGGGTCCTGTTTTTGTATGCAAACTATATATGCTGTATATGTATTTGCAGCACATGTAAATATATATATATATATACACAGATTGATGGTACGCCGGCCAGGTGCCCCCACTTCTCTGTATTTTAGCAACTGTTTTCGGGAATCTGGCTTGCATGCGTTAAATTGTTGTTGGGATGCATTCTCGATCCAACTCGTATTCTTTTTCATCAGTACGGCGTGTTCTTCAGCCAACTCAAGAACTCGGCTTACCGGTCACACTCTTCCTGGCTTCCGCAACTTCGCTCTTGATTCCTCAGTTTATCTACCCCGCGCCTCAGTGAACGTTGACTTCCTAGTACCTTGGCAGACAACTGTTGCACTTGTGATCTCAAAGCTTGAATCCGTGCTTCCTTGTTCTTGTTGGAGACCACCCCGTCGTGATACATCTCAGCTCCTTTCAGACTTCTCTGCGCTATTGATTCTTCGGACATTTTTCCTGAGCATCCCGATTTCACCCTCGAGTTTGGTTCTTGCAAGTTGGCTTGACATGAGTCCTTTACTCAGTGGCAGCGTCCACCGCCTGCTGCAAAGATGCTGAAACTTCACTTGCTTGCACTCTCTGTTGCTGAACCTCATTGTGTATTCCGAATGCTTTGGTTCCAACCTCGTTGAGGCGTGCACTCTTAACCTTCAGCTGTTCTGTCTTCAACCTGATTCTGTGCTTATCCCAACGGTACTGCCATGCACCGCCCCTCCGCACGCACGCAGCGTTCCGAAGGAAACCGCAGTCGGGCGGTAAGCACGATTAATCGTTTTACTCGCACCCACCCTGGGTAGCTCAGCTATCTTTTAATCAACCTGGATGTTGGGATCCTGGTTGAGAAGGGTGACCCGAGCAAAATGTGGCCACGTGTATATACATGTTATTGAACATGCCACTCGGAAACCATTCAAAGATGTTGATTTTGATATTGAGAGAGAGCGAAGAGGAAAGAGGCGCCCCTTTTTGTAGAAACCGGATGAAAGATGTCGTTCACATGAGAAACTCTGATGCTTGGGGTGTCGACCACTTTCGTCTACGGACCAGAGCGACGTCCACTGTTTTAGTCAACAAAGCCCATCCGAAGCAAACCGAGTCATGTCGGCCGCGAAACGCATAATTTCCGATTCGTTTTGAACAGAGCTTGGATGCCGCCGAGTGACTTTCAACAGTCGGGTTTGGAAACCGCGACGTGTACTTTGAGCAGCCTGAAAAAGGGCAGTCTTTCTAAAAAGCAGGTGATGCTGTGACATGTACTTGTAGTAAGCAAAACGCCAAGGAATCATTGGGGAGATCAGCCGCGTGCATGACTTTATTTGCGGCATTCTTGTTCGTAGAATGGCCCAGAGAGGGGTTCAGTACTGTAAAAGAATGGTTTGACTAGGTGAATTGTGTATCGCTATGATCTTTTGTCATAATGCCCACAAGACCCGATCAAGATCGCCACGAGGCAACCGGTTTCCAAGAAGTGTTCCGAGCAGTTCTTGTATCTTTTCGGTTCGTCGGAGAACTTCAACTAGAACTGCACGTGAATCCTTGTTAGGTACGGCCAGGTGGTTCCTCGGCCGTTCTATTCACACCCATGCTGCTACCGTTTGTCAGTGTAAGGATACATCAAGTTCAAGGGCGTGTTAAGGTATGGGTTTCGGAGGGATGGATGCTTTGTACCACCAATGTAGGCTTGAAAAGCAGTGTGTACCCCTTATATATATATATGCTACCCCCCCCCTCAACGACTCTGTTTTTTTTTGGTGCAGTGAGTGCTTGACTGACAGATGGTAGCAGATGATTTGCTTGTGTTTGATTGACAGGTGACAGCAGAAGATTTATGTGTGTGTTTTTTTTGGTGCAGTGAGAGCTTCATTCAGTGGAACTTTACTTGGAAAGCAGGCAGTGAGACGCACTTCGCGCTTTTTTGTTTTCTGCTGCAGAAAACTCTCTCTATTTCTGTACAAAAGGAGCCATTGCATCCTTCACCAGATCTCCAGTTTTGATCCAGAGATCTTGGCCCCGCATCCAGTACTCATACTGGGCTGAACGAATGCGGCTCCTGATTGCTTTGGACCCAGCTCGAACCCTTTGGTTCAATTTTAACCGGTCCTTAATAAACCGCCAAGCCCTGTCCACGTGTTGGGTGCCTGCTTTTACCTTCAGCTGGGTTCCATCCCGGAGCCTGTGAGTCACCACTCGCACGTATTGCGGGGAGCTCCATTTCTTTTTCCCATTCTTGAGTGTGATCAGCTTCTTGCAGTGGACAACTGAGTCATGGTGCACGCCATCCACCTTGGCCTTGTAGGACTTTGCCGAGTCCGTATGCAGGATGACATGGCGGCCCTGCAAGTGCTTCTTGGCTAACGGGGCCCAGTCAATTTTGCGGATTGCCCCCGGCCCCGGAGCTCTCCGCACCGTCAAGGCTGGGCTAAGGCGTGACATGATGAGTGTAGATGGCTTGCCGCGGGCCATCATGCCACTCCATTGCTCCCACAGGATGGGCTTGCCTGCCTTGACCGCCTCCTTGTACGCGACGTCCTTGGTCATATCTGCTTTGTCAAAGGCGCACTCATCAGCTTCCACATCCTGCCACTGCTTCTTGCCACCAAAGGAGATCTTCTTCTCCTCCTGCTCGACAAAGAGCTGCCTGGTATGCGCTAGGCTGGATCTCATTTTTTCCATGAGCTTGTGATTCACACCCAAGGCCAACCTGATCTGGGTGTGGGAAGCACCAATGAGGATCATGAAGAGAACTGCCGCCTGCATCTGCAAAGGAGTAGAGCCAGGGCCACGGCCAGCAGTGAAGAAGGGATGCAAGTGCAGCGGGCTGACAATACGTTTGCAATGATAGTTGTTGCATTGGTACTTTGCACTGCCGCAATGCATCTTGGATGCAAGAGTGCCTTTCCAGCATTGGGGGCAACGCTTACCGTGCCATTTTGGAAGGATGCCGTCCTTTTCCAAAATCTTGGTAATCCCACTGTTGCTAGCACCCAGGATCTCAGCGAGGTTGCGCTTCCACTTAGCTCGATCCATGCGAACACCAGCTGCTGGTACATCTCGGTGACCTCGCACGTACTTCACTTTGTTATACTCCTTGCTCTTCTTCGTGGCTGGCCTCTTGTGGACACGACGGAGCTTCCCCCGCTTGCTCACAACCCCGGGGTTGAGTTGTCACAATCGCAGTAACTACGAGCCCTAGGTGATTCAATGGCAACACAGTGCAAGGCAAGTCGGAAATCAATCAAGGTTGCACTTGCAATTGCAGTCTTGCAGCGAGCTTATTTTTTTCCGCGGGCACACAGCTTTCATCTTTGAATTTGAATTTTATGGCAGTAGTAACCACTACTCACCAAGCAAGAGTATAGATTCTCGCAGCATAGCCCAACACTCAGAACTCAAGCAGGTTCACGCTCTAGTCGTGGAGAAAGTGGCTTGCATCCTCGTCTGCAGCAGTGTCCTCCATGTCGGCTGTTTCTGCTGCAGCCAGAAGCTCTTCAGGCTCTGCACATTGGTCGGCATTTTGCGGTTGTGGATCACCAGAGGCAACAGATGAGGCTGCTCCTCCCCCGCAAGAGATGAGCAAGCTCGTTTTCTGCCGGAGGCGCTTGTCCGGCTTGGAGTCTGGGTAGATGAAGTCGCCCTCTCGCAAGCGCTTTGGCGCGTTGCAGCCGATGTTGAGAGGCACCGGCGGCAGGAGAGGCGGGTCCTCTGAAGACTGAGAAGTTGGCACAAAGGAGCTCTCTGGGATGCGTGCCATGAGAGCTTCTTTGAGATCTTTGTTGCATCTCTCCACATAGTCTTGTGCTCGGCCTGCCTGCTGTAGCTTCATCATGCCTTCATCGATGATCTTCTGCTCCTTCTCCACCTCGCTCTCATAGTAGCTGCCCTTCACCATATCACCCAGCTTGTACGCAGCATACACAGGCTTGTCCTTGGTGGCAAGGAGATCTTTGTGAACATCGTCTGCCACAATGCGATGGACAAGGGCACCATAGTTGGGGGACGGGAAGCGCAAGTAGAGACCATTCTGCCCGAAGACCATGACAATTGTCCGCTTAAGCACTGCCAGCACGTCTGCTTGCTTGGACTCTGGAAATGTTTTGCGGAGCAACTTGAAGAACTCGTCGGGCTCGATGTCACTGCGGTAGGTGTCCTCAGGCTCATCCCCCTCACCGATGTCGTTGGAAGCATATGCCCTCATGCCATTTCTGACCAGCCTGACATCATTGTACCTGCCTGAGCAAGTCTGGTCTTCATCCGCAGTAAGGAACGATTTCATGTCGGCTAGATCGATCTTGTCCCTGGAAGGATCATCGAGAAAGACGGCCTCTTGTACCTGGGGGACTCGATGCCTGAAGTTGTCGAGAGATTTGGCTCGACGCCAGCCCGGCGAGGCTGTCAAAGAGAGACGCCGGACGTGGTAACGTCCAATTGCCATGGCAAGGGTGATCAAACAGGGTGTCTTGCCGACGCCTGGTAAGCCCACCATCATGATGCCATAAGTCAGCAACATCGGCATAACCATTGGCAAAAGAACATCAGACATGAAGGGCTTCAAGCTGAACATGGTGAGGGGGAAGTCAGTCTCAGGCTGCGCTCCGGCCAGGCCACGGCTTTTGTTTTGAGCCATGAATCTGACCTTTGCTTCTGGCCACCCAGAAACTGGTGTGCCAGAGCCCTCCTTGATGGAACATAGGATCCAATAGGTCTGTTCATTCTGCGAGTCACATTCTGGTGCATTGGCATTGATGAACAAGATGCCCTCCTTAAGCGCCTCGTCATCAGGTGCCCACTGAGAAGACTGAGCCCTTTGGAGAGGAGCCTTTTTTGTCAGGCTCGCCCACATCACGCGAAAGCCGGGAAGACGATCCAGTAAGGACTGGACAGCTTTGCGATGCGCCCATGGCCCAGGGCGTGACACAGGCACGAAGCCCTCTCCTGTGATCAGGCGCTGGGCGGCAGCAGCAGTGATCTTGTTGGCGAAGTGCAGAATTTTGATCAGAGACATTGTTCCATCATGGTGGTTTTCGATGATGACGCCCATGGTTGCCTTGGGAGGAAGAGGCCCTTGAAGACGTAGTGGAAAGGGTACATCTGCGATGTTGCCTTGTGACAGAAGCTCCCCAATCTGAGCAAGACCGCTAAATTCTGGCACATTCTTGTGGACATCGAAGGCTATGGAGGTCACTTTCGCTTCGTTCAAGTTGCGACATGAGTTGTCCAAGAAGTCTGACAAGAGGATGGGTTCTGAAATTTCCCCACGAGAGTGCCAAGCCATTTTGGGGGTGGTGTGGGTCTCATACACCCACTCTTTGCCGGAGTGTAGGGCCATGGCATCGTCTAACATGCTGGACATGGAATAAGAAGATGGTGTGCCTTAGGGGCAACTACTTGGGAACTCTAAGCTGGAAAGCAACAGGTTCACATATCAAACTCAGGAATGTCATGCATTCGTGCAAGCCATGATGTCCTGCTGCAAGCTACCACATCAAAAGGCAACCAAAAGCAGACATCTTTTTTGTCACCTCTCACAGGAGCAGATCCGGACAAGAGTATGTGCACATGTATAGTACCGTCTGCCAATGGCTATGTTACTTACAGAAGATTCTGAATACAGCTTGACAGCTATACAGGCTTCTACTTCCTGGCCCTCTTTGAGGCACGCTCCTCAGCCAAATGTGCCCTAAGCTCTTCAAGTTCGCACTCATATTGTTGAATGTCACCCTCCAAGATCTCAATGCGAGCGTGAGCCTCTTGCAACTCAAGCTCCTTGAGCTTGAGTTGCGCGGAGACACTCTCATTGTGAGCTCGTGTGGGCGTAGATGAATCTGAAGACGACGAGCTTGAAGAGGAGGAGTCGTCGCCTGAGTCCTCAGAGTGACCTTGATTATTCTCAGGCATGTCTTGGTCTTGGTGGGGTGGCTCTTGACTGGAGAGGCCCGCATCCTTTTCGGAGATCACCTGCTGGTCCTCAGACACGTCCTCATCCTTTTCGGAGATCCCATGGTGGTCCTCGGAAACACCCTCATCCTTTTTGGAAACACCCTGCTGGTCCTCAGACACGTCCTCATACTTTTCGGAGATCCCATGGTTGTCCTCGGAAACACCCTCATCCTTTTTGGAGACACCCTGCTGGTCCTCAAACACACCCTCATCCTTTTCGGAGATCCCATGGTGGTCCTCGGACATGCCCTCATCCTTTTCGGAGGTCCCCTGGTGGTCCTCGGCCAACTGCTGCTCTTGCTGGACTGGGGCGTCTTGGATTGGCAGCGGGTCCTGGGTGTTTGCGTCCAGGATGGCCAGCTGGTCACGACGCTTGCGTCCCCGAACATGGCCCTTAGGTGCTTGCAGGTCACGTAGAAGCTTCTCGTGACACTCCTCTGTCCACCTGCCCATGTGGCCCAAGGGCTCGATGTTCAGAGTTTTCTGTGTGTTGCACATCATGGAACGCAAGGCGCGTTGATGCAATGGAAGCCGGCTGTCATGAATTTTGATTGCTCCGCGTTCGTGTTGTTCAAGAACTTCATCTAGAGTGACCCGAGGCTTCTCCTTGTCGACTTTGTAAGCTTGGGATGAAGCAGGGCTAGACGCTGGTTGGATTCGCAGCTCGGCTGCGCCATTGGAGAACCTGACCTTGCCAACCACGTCAAAGGAAGCCATGGCAGAAAGAAGGAGGAGACAGACAATAAGGACTTGAGCTGCCTGAGAGCTGAATATAGCAGAATTTCGACTCTCTTGGCAAGATGCAAAGGCCAAGTCTGAGCGGAGGAAGGGAATAAGGGGAATAAGGATCCTTATTCCCTTATTCCCCTCAAACCCAAGAACCCAAGAACCCAAGATGCACAGAGGACTTTTGGGAGCAATCTTGGGTTTGAAGGTAGAAACGGGAATAAGTGGAATAAGGATCCTTATTCCCCTTATTCCTCTCAAACCCAAGAACCCAAGAACCCAAGATGCACAGAGGACTTTTGGAAGCAATCTTGGGTTTGAAGGTAAGAACGGGAATAAGCATCCTCATGTCCCTTCCTTTTTTCTTGGGCTGCCAACCCAAGATTGCTCCCAAAAGTCCTCTGTGCATCTTGGGTTCTTGGGTTCTTGGGTTTGAGGGGAATAAGGGGAATAAGGATCCTTATTCCCCTTATTCCACCCCTGGGCTGACAACCCAAGATTGCTTCCAAAAGTCCTCTGTGCATCTTGGGTTCTTGGGTTCTTGGGTTTGAGGGGAATAAGGGGAATAAGGATCCTTATTCCCCTTATTCCACCCCTGGGCTGACAACCCAAGATTGCTTCCAAGATTGCTTTCAAAGTCATGCAGCCAAAAAAATCAGAGTCAATGGGGGGGGGGGGGTACCATATATATATATATATATTTGCGCTGTTGCTCGGCTCGCATTGGCGGCCGTTTGCAATGTGACTGGCTCAATCAACCCCGTGCGAAGTAGCCAGGTGGTGATTGATGTGTTGGAGGACAAAGTGTGGGCGTGTCGCGCAAAGCATGTACCTGAGCACTCCCCTGACACGTGACGACCTTTATGACGCCAATCCTCTCAAAGCACCGGATCTCTTACCCATTCTAGTCATTTCTGGGCATCTCGCTAGCCAGTTGGAGCAAGCTTGCTAGAGGTTGGCTCTGCATTTTGTTCTGGGATTGCTGGGTCCTGCACTGGTTGCCGCAATCAACGCCACGCACCAACTTCGCAACGTGAGGAAGGCTGCAAGGCATGCCGCATGGCAGAGCAGATGGACGAGACGGCCAACTTGCTCCCACAGCTCATCGCGCTTAGGAGGCAGGGGCCCATTTTTTTTTGCCAAGGCGTTGTTTTTTTGCCCAGGTCGGGTGTTCAGGACACATTCAAGCTCACAAGCTGAGTTAATTGGCTTGCCTGGTTTGTCCTTTGTTGAGTGGATGAAATATGTTTCAGGCTTAGATTC
>CAUJNA010003336.1:458510-466010 GCA_963377175.1 Effrenium voratum
AACTACGCTCCCCTAAGCTGGAAGGCCTGATTTGTGGCTTCGGCCGGGATTTGTTCTCCACTCACTCCATTTGGGGGGGGGGGGGCGGGGGCGGGTCTTGAGCAATGTGGCGGAGCTACCCAAAAATGGGTGCTCTCTTTTTCCATGGCCACTGAAGGTCAGGGAAAAGTTTGCTGGCAGTGCTTACTTGGAGAATCCCGGGGCCCGCTGAAGAGATTGTCTGTTTGGAAATGGGTCTCAACAGGTCAGGCCGAGAATCAGGACAGCCATGTCAACTTGAAGTGCTTTTTACAACCCCAAAGCAGGCGCTGGAAGCAGGTCATCGAATCGCGGTCCCCTCGCGCTCATGCAACCAATGCAAACAAGTGCGCCTGCATTCAACGGCCTGGTGGTCTTTGCTACCTGCCGGAATCAAACCACGCCATGTTCATCTTGACATCGTCCTTATACCAAGCCAACTAACTGGTGATACCCCCTTGCACCAGGACGAGGTACTTTCTGGATAGAAAGGACTGGGCAGCCGCTAAACGAGTGTTTTCTTTTCTGTTTGGTGTCACATAAGGGTGCGGTCCCTTTTTTGCATTCACTCCCTCCCTGAGTTCTCGAACTCTCTACTTTTTGGGAGGACTAAAAGCTTTGGCCAATCCACCCAAGGGTGGTTTCTCTCTTTTGTTTTGCTGTTGTTTGAGAAGGAACCGCCCGAGGCACTGATTTTTCAGCGGCACGGCGCCATCGGAGTCGCCGGTTTTTTTGAGTGCCGTGCGAGGGACGGCTGAGCTCCGAGAAGGAGCTACGCGAGCTCAAGGAACAGGCGCTGAAGGAGCGGTCCATTCAGAAGTAGGATGTCAGCTTCCTTTTTTTTTGTGGTTTGGGTTGGTGGTTTGGACGTTCGGGGCCACCTTCCCCATTTGGTTGCAAAAGGAACTGGGGTTCAAATCCCAAACCACCAATCCAACCTATCTTTCGGGGGGAAGCTGAAGGTTTCCTGGATGGATTTTGTCTAGGTTTCGTTGCATTGGTTTGTTTGGCTTGTTTGGCTTGCGCATTTTGTGTTTGTTCCTCGGTCAGATGGGGGTTGGTAGATTTGCCGAAGATCCGCCTGCAAGCCTGCACTAGGAAAGGCGCGGATGACAGATGCCAGAGTCAGTGTGTCAATCCGGTACAGATGCAGCAGATACAATAGCCAGTCAAACACAGATGACAGAGTCAGTCAGATTCAGATCAACTAGCCAGTCAGACGCGGATGACAAATCAGACACAGTCAGTAGCAGATACACCAGAGCCGGTCGGATATGCGCAGGTTTGTGTGGGGCCATGCCCGCCAGTCAGACACGGATCCGCAAAGGTCCGAGTCTGGGGCCAGATGCGCGAAGGTCCGGGTCTGAATGAAGTGGCGTCCGGGTCTGTCCGGTTTGAGTGTGTCTGTGTGGGGCCAGATACGCGCAGGTCCAAGTCGTGTCTTCTCGGGGCCTGTGTGGGCCAGACTCGGCAAAACTGAGCAGAAAGACTTGGCGAAATTGGGGCGGAGCTGGAAATCTTCAAAACAACTCGGAAATCTGGGCGCAAACAAATGGGAAACCAGAATGGCTGGAGTCGGAAAAAAAGCCAGAAAAGCTTGGAAAACGGCAAGATCCGACAATGCGCAGATTGGCGAGAAAAGTGCCGGCATTTCAGTGGGGATGGTTCGAAGTGGTCTTTTTCTGTTTACTTGTGTCAGCCTCTTTTGCGCTGGATGCTGACATATTTATGCTGACCTTTGCTGACCAGAACCAGACTTTAGCTTTCCCAGGCGCAACGGGCATGGCTGGGCTTCTGATTCTGAGGAGCAGCTGGAAAGCGAGCGGGCGGCGCGCGAACTGCAGCGTCGCAGCCTTGGAGCGTTGCGACCCTCCAGCCAGTTAGTTACATATGGCGCTGACATGGGGCGTTTCTCGAGTTTTGTTTGATGGGTTTAAAATAAAACCAACAAGAGGCCACCTACCTGGATGTCTCCCCCGATTGTTCCAATGACGGCCTGCTTGGTTGAACCAGGGTTCATTTGTCCCAGTTAGGGGGGAAACACATTTTTGGCGTGGTTCCCCCCAATGGGCCCATGTACCTGTCGATCAACCCCGAAATAGCCACGAGTCCATCTAGGCCGTGAGCTCAGCGCCTTCTTGCAGCAGCAGCGCCGCGGGGCAGAGCGCCTCACGGTGCGATTCGATCGAATGATCGACTGATCGAATCGATTCGCTGGGTGCAGGCGAGTCTGGCCCGTGGCAAATGGGTTCGGGTCCAAATTGAACCACCAATTGGACCGCAGGTTGTCCTTGGTTTTTCCCAACCAGGAATATCGACCCATATTGGATCCCTGTTTCTTCTCCCAGCCGCTTCCTGTGCATTTTTGGCTTTTTGGCGGGTTTAGTGGTTGGGTGTCCATTTAGCCCACCAGAAGTTGCCGACTTGTAGCAGGCGATCTGAGGGCAGCCCAGGTGTAGTTGATTCCCATGAGGAGAAAGTACCCCAATGGGCCATTGGCGGCTGGGTTCCCGTTTGAGAAAGCCAGCGAAAAGGGGCCTTTTCAAGGAGGCCCCTTTTTTTTTGTCAGTGGATGGCTGTCTTGAATGAACCAAAAGGGAGGGAGCTTACGCATTGAGCAAGTGGCACACTCTGCTCAGAAGACACTTAAGACCCTTTTTGTGAAGATTTTGAACGATGGCAGGCATTCATGAATTTGTGTGTCGTGATGGGCAAGCCAGATACATCGAATATCTAAATGGGCCTGACTTCACTCAAAGCAGAACCTAAGCAAGTGCCACGGATGTTTGCGGAGGGCCGTATTTGCACGCAGCTGTGTGACAGTAGTGTTTCTTCGCTTTTTGGACCTAGAAGCATGCAATCTTATATCTGCTTGTTCTTCCCCATGCGCTTCAGCCATGTAAGAAGCAACCGTCGCTTGTTCAAGGGTGGGAATTCCAACTGACTGCTGCTTGGCAAAGTGTTTCGGATGCCAGACTTTTAACAGACCATGGCAAAGATTCTGCTTCAGGGAGCCATGACCCACACGGAGAGCTTTAAGGTTGCTCGTTGGCAAAGTGTCTTACAGCTCTGAGTGCTGTCCAACCTTGTCATGATAGCTTGTTGGACATGATCTTCAACACAGCGAACGCCAGCTATGACATCAGCCATCAGCTATATGTGCCCACGCCCAAGGGGTCTTGATGGGCGATGCGCCCACGCCCCGGTGAAGACACTGCAGGCTGTCTGACAACATGACGATAAGTTACCATGTGTAAAAGCGCACACAGAACCAGACGACCAGATGGTTCCGTAATTTGAGAAAGGATGCCCAACACTATTGAGGCTGATCCGAATCGTATCGGAGGAGCCGGCAACTGACAGGCACTGCAAAATCGTTAGATGCACAGACGGAGTCTGGGCCAAACTGAATGCAGAGCCAAATGCTGTTTCGGATATCAGGAGCAAACGATCTTAACGAGTGTGATTTGGCGAATTCGGAGCGACGAGGCACGTTGGGAGAGGGCCCCATAGCATACCAAAGCAACACTGGGCCTGGGCCTCCAAAGCAGCTGTCTGTGGCTGCAGATGAATCTTCGAGAGGGCTAAATGTTTAAATGTGTTTCCTTGTTTGCCGTAGGCTTGCTTTCCTCCCATGGTCTTCCCGTTGTCTTGTAGTCCATCCGTCTTGCCGTAGCCTTCCCGTGTTGTCGTCCTGTGATACCCAATGCGGAAAGCGACCAAGAGTGCCCAAAGCAATCTTTTGATATCTTTTGATCAAGACAGTGAAATTCGTGTGTTTGGGGCCCCCAGCTTGCGGAGCAGCCGGTTGCATTTCTGAGGGCTGGCGCCGGCAAGCCACTTAGAATGCTCAGACAGCTTTTGGAGCGTTGGAAAATGATAATTCCGCGTGTTTGGGTCCCCTTGCCGCCAGGGCCCGCCAGTACTTGAAACCGTTCTACAAGCTCAAGAAAGTTAATTCAGCATGTGTCTTTCGGGCCGCGAGGCAAGGTCACTCCCGAGGTTTCCGCCGGAAAACCGATTCAAGAATGCGGCGATGAGGCAGAATTTATTCTAATGTATTCGATTTTGCCCCCGATCGCGTGCCCTATTCATCTAAGATGTTTATGAGCATGCAAAGAACTTTACTGACGCCAAGCAAGCAGAAGCTGATTCGGGTACTGGCCGAACGGCATCGGATCGACCAAAGTACAAAGCTACCCACGCCCCTGGCGGAAGTCTCTTGGCTCGGAGAAGCGCCAGGTGTTGGAGCGAAGCGTCATGGCGGTCGAGGAGCTGGCGCGAAGGGAGATCGAGGCGGATGGGATCGGAGCGTCGCAGCTTTGGAGCGCATCCTTTGGCCCAGACAGGCGTGGAGGCAGAAAAACAGCCTTTGAAATGAAGTGGCAGCTTTTGGAACAGCAGCCGTTGAAATGAAGTATGGGCCCCAAGCTGCACCGGCACTTGGGCAGCAGAGAACTCGGCTGGCTGCATCCCCAGCACTCATGGCACCAAAATGCAGGTTTCGGCACCAGCATCGTCCGCACCCCGAAAGCCTAAAGAGAGAGAGAGAGAGAGAGAGAAAACAAAAAACAAAGTGCCTGCCCTGGAAAGCGCCACGTTGTGGATGAGGCAGAACCTGCGGTGTTTTGCCACCGCCGCGTCACCTGCATCACGAGCTTGGACTCCCGCCCAAGATCAGAACCGCCAGCTTGTCCCGTCTTTTTGGCGTGTCTTGGCAGCGACCCACGGGCTGCAGCCAACCCCAGGACAACCTCAATGATGCCAAACAAGCGGTTTTTGGTAGTGGGCCGGGATGCTGATGATGTCGTCCGGCGGCTGGCCTGGTACTAGTAGCATTGGGCTAAGGCTCCTGACGCTGGCTAAAGCTCGCTTGCGAGTAGCGCAGCTGGACTCTAGCGTCTCGAGCCCGCCGACGTTACAGGCCTGCCTTCTTGCATGATAGGAAGTTATCACCCACGGCGGCGTGCAATGAGTGGAGATGGGTGTAGGGGCGATCCGTTTTCTCACGTGCGTGTTTACACGGGCAGCGCGTGCTGTGGACGGGGTGCTACCGGTGCACTCAGGCTTTGTTCTGCTGATTCTGTAGCCCCTAGTTGGTAGTTTGGATTGGTGGTTTCGGAGCCCTTACTTTGCGGTTTGGATTTGTGGCTGGGGATTTGACCGCCTGGTGGGCAAATGGGAAACCACCCCTTGGCCTCCAAACCATCAATGCAAACTACTAATTGCTGTAGTTGAGTTGTGGTTTTCCGTAGCTAGGGCCGCTAGGGGATGCCTGGATGGGGGGTGCTACTGCTGCAATCAAGTTCTGTGCTGCGACGCGTTTTTCTTTGTTTTTCGCTTCTGTTGCAGGACTTGAGTAGGGACATTTGGTCTGCCTCCGTTTGTTCGTGTTCTTTTCCCTAGCTAGGGGATGCCTGCCGTTTTCTGCTTTCAACTTCCTCTGGTATTGTTTTTGGATTTTGGACGGTTTCGACATGGCGGTGCTGCTGATGCCATCAGTCTCTCGCCTGTTGATGCTGCTTGTCCTTGTCTTTTGTTTGCCGCAGGACTTGTCCGTTTGCGCATTCTCTTGTCCCGCGGTGGGGATGCATGTAGCTGTGTTGTTCGCAAGTTCCACGGTATCCCTTTTGGAAACGGACCCACAAGCCACAGTAGGCACAAGTAGGGGCCTTTCGATTTTCCCTGCTTGCTCATGTGTCCCAGCCAAGTCATTCTGGTGATGCTGGCGGTGCCGGCCCGGTGATGTGGATGGAAAAGCGATGCTGAGGATACTGGTAGGCGGCCCGGGGTGAATCGAACACCCCAAACTTTTTAGCAAACTGTGTCCCGCATCCCCCTTGTGTGAGCGGATTCAAACTAAGGGGGCTATCTGGGAATCAGCGAGCGGTACAAGCCCCCGTGCCCCTTGGAAATTCCGGCAGGCGTAGCAGGCAGGAGCAGGAACGGCTGCGTTTCTTGTGTCCAACTCGCCGGCTGTTGTCGGATTCTCGGAGAGTGCCTTCGGGATACAGCCTGAAACCAGGGAGGAATAAGTCGTGTGACCCAGGTTCGGGCGAGTTTGGCTCTTGAACGGACCCACTTGCGTGAGATGAGTGGCTTATGCCATGGAGGGTTGCGCCTCAGAGTGCTGCGCCTCCTCTGCTCCCTTGAGTTGCAGCCTCCTGTGCTTGGACTGTTTGTTGTGCTCCAGGGGTGGCATTTGATATTGTATGATCTTGCCCCAAGCAACTTGACCAAGTTTGAGTTGTGAGTGGCTCAAGTCTTAGAAGCCCGTTGAGCAGCTTTCTGCCCCCAGGATTTCGTCGGTTTTTCAAGAAGCCCCGGGGTGCCTCTTGTTCAAGTCGATAGTTAGTGTTGGCACAAACCAAACTGGATTATTATTTTTTGATTTTGATCATCCACGACTTCTCAAATGCAAAAGGACTGTCGCCAAGACACTTCGGGAAGCCTTCCCCAAAAAGTCACCGGGAAACTGATAGCAGTCTGCTTGTCCGTGGGGAAGGCACGTGTGCGAGAAAGCCGACGCATTTGGGATGTGCTTGACAACACCTTCGAGGCGCGGCGTATCTGAAACCTTGGTTGATGGGCCAGGTGATCTGAAACAACTCGAACGCCTTAAGTGGTCTTTGCGTCAAGGGTGATCGTGGAGACCTTGTCACGTGCGGTTTCTCTCGTACTACGTCGACAGACTGTCAGGTCGCGCAATGCAAGGTTCACGGGGGCCTGTTTGCCACTTCTCATCCAGTCAAAACCTTCTCTCGAAGTGAACCTGGAATTTGCCCAATATCTCGACATCGTCCTGGAATTTGCCCATTCTACCCTGAGCACCCACACATCATGTGTTTGGTTCCGCTCAGGCATGTTCCTCGGATATGGAATAAACAGTTGTACACATGGGGGGAGTATTGTCTGTTTCTGGGTTACACAAAGATTTGTTCGCCATTTGGATGGTTCCATAGACCCCAAACCACCTTTTCCCGGCTGGGGCATGCGCAAAGAGACTCTGTTTTTCCCTATTTCCATGTATCCCAGTCTGTGCCTGATCTTGGGAAGCTGCAATGCCAATCTGGCCAATGTTGATTCTGTCAGGTCCATGGCATCAAACTGGACATACCTCGGCCAGTGCTGTTTTTTGGTCTCGGGACATGGCTTGCCATCCCTGTCCCCCTATATGCAGGATCCCCGTTTAGCACGCGTGGAGGGACAACTTTCAAACATGTAAGTATTGGGCAGGGTTCCTGAAGCAGGCAACTGGACGCTGTTGCGCGAATACTTTGATATCGCAGCTGTAAGGATTCAAGCCAGGGTCTTGTGAATAGCGACCCTGGCAGCGCCATGCCTAGAATAAGGACCTTGACGACGAAGAAGGCTGGTAGCGCTTGATGCTTTGGTAATTTCTAGCGACTGGGGGCAAGATGCTTCGTGCAAGATGTGCGGCAAGTTGCTGGTTGATCTAGATCACAAGCCGATCACGGCATG
>CAUJNA010003336.1:468510-486010 GCA_963377175.1 Effrenium voratum
TTGTACTTTGTTTCTCTCTCTGGCCCTGGTTGTTTTCTCTCTCTCTCTCTCTCTCTTTTGTTTTCTCTTTCTGTTTGCCTCTTTATTTCTCTCCTCTCTCTCTCTGTCTCTCTTCCTTTCTCTCTCTCTCTCTCTCTCTCTTTTTTCCTCTCTCTCTCTCTCTCTTTCGCTCTCGCTCTTTCTGTCTTTCATCTGTCTTACTTCCTTTCTTGCTTTTTCCCCTTGTTTCTTGTCTGTTCTTTTTCTCTCTCCCTCTCTCTTTCCCTTGATTTCTTCCGTTTTCTCTCTCTCTCTCTCTTTCGCTGTTGTGTTTTGCTTTTTGTTTGTTTCTCTTTATCTCTCCCCCTTCTCATCCCTTCTCTTTCTCCCCCTTTTCTCTCTGTCTCTCTCTCTCTCTCTCTTGTTTCTCTGTCTCTTTGTCTCTCGCTTTCTTTCCTTCTGTCTCTCTTTCTCTTAATCTCTTTCTCTCTTTCTTCCTCTTTTTCTCTCCCTGTCTTTGTCTCTCTCTCTCTCGCTCGCTCTCCCTGGTCCCATATTCCTTTCCCTGGCCCTTGTAGCGAGGTACGTCTACGAGCTGTACTACAAGAAGAAGGCCTCTTCCGCGTGTCCTTGCGTGAGCATGGTGCTAGACCATTTTAGGTTTTTGGAGTAAACCTGCAACAGGATGAATCCCCATAACAATGAGCTCAGCTCTTTCCAAATAACCCACGCACTCAAGAACCGAGGCAGTCTTTGATACGACCCCAAGTGAATCTGCAGTTACAGGGATCATCACACCCTCCGTATTTATCAACGATGTATCGTTGGCCTTGCCTGTGGAAAGCGCGCAGTATGTAATTTGCTCTTGTCAAAAATTATGTACGCACGCCATCTTTTGACGGTTGGACTAAGCTGATGAAGGCAATGAGGCAGACCATCAATTGGGTCTTGTGAGCAACGGCCCCACATGAGTGAAAGAAGAATCGCACGTGTGACCGTTGCCAGAAAACACATCCATCACAAGAGCAGCCTCTCTTGAAGCACGTTTGAGCTTTGCTGTGTTCCTGGTCCGGGATGTAACAAGTCGTCAATTCTGGCGGTTGTAAAAGCATATGCCCGCTTTCAAGAGTACGCTACTAGGCCATGTATTCCGGAAGGCTTCAAATTACCATGTATCCCAAAGCACAATATTGTACATGATGTTGTTCTTTTTCCCCGGTTGATTGGTTTCAACGTTTCGCTCCTGATATGTTGGGATCGGAGTCAGGTTTGTGCCAACCCCCATTTGAGACACCGCTTTTCTTTGGTTTGGTTTAGACACCCTCTTAGGTTCCCTTCACAGAAGGTTGGCAATTCCGGCCAGCCTTTCCGCGAGGCGGTTTCCAGGGAGCTCTACGACTGGCTTCTGCAAGAGAAGTATGCGGCGCCTCGACGCAAAGTTGCCACGTGCCATGTCCACCGGCTCAATCTGAAGAAATGGCTGTGGTTGTCAAAACCGTTTTGGGATCCCATTTTTTGGGTAGGTGAATTCACCACCCATGTTAGAACCTATTTTAGTGGTTGGATTGGGATGTTCACTGGGGGTACGATTTGGATTTTGACCCATAGCCAAATTACAAGACGCAAACCTCGAGAAACGGATGATGTCCAACTCCACTGCAAAGGCTCAAACCGTCTGGTACCCTCGGTGACCATCAAAATAGGTGGCAAATGGATGTTCCTCCACCCCAAAATGGGATCGCCATAGGTTATGCATGGCCATGTGACATTCCGCATGCCCAGCCATCCGCCGGTTTAGGATGCCAACCTCATCGCGAAGTGGAAGAAGCCAGGCTTCGAGTACCTTTGCTCTTTAGCCGCCATCGACAAGAGGAATACAAACTTCGGCACTACTGCAATCTGTGCCTCGGAGAGATTCACGCCCGCTTTAGGTGTGAATAGTGGGACAATTGTAGGATATGCTATGTGCAGTGTGTATATATATATATATATGTACAAATGTACATTTATGTATATGTATATACAATATGGATTGAAATGATTGACCATGTCTCCTCATGTAGATGGCTGGTTATAGCACTGTGTGGAATCTGACATACACCACTAGATGTTCAAGATTGCAAACAGGTGTGGGTCAAAAATAGGCATCCAACATGGAGCCCTGGAAAATGAGTTCAAGGACTAACACTTGCTGTCCCCTGGCGGTTTAATTTTGACCCATGGCCCATACCCAAATTGCAATCAGCCGTATCCCCCTATAGACTATAGATCCAGCCTGACAGCCTGACAGGGCAAACCGTTGGATACACCCATTTGCAACTTAGAGATTTGAGAGTTTTCACGGTAATTCTCTCAGTCAAGAGCCATGTTACACTATATTTGGCCAGTTGGTTATGTGTCTTTTAGATGCGAAACCACGCACTTCCGTACTTCACAGTCCAGGGTAGCTTGATGCAATCAGCAACCTTGAATCTCCTTCCGGGATCACGTGTTGAAAGGCTCCAATTGGCACGAACTCGCATCGCAGGATTAGAATCCATAGCATTCATCCCTTGACTTTGTACCGGGGTGAGTCACGTTTTCCAGGGGCGTCATATGGTGCGCACTATGCACATGGCGATATGTCTAGATATTCCAAGAGGCCTTCTGATGTACCCCCGATCAGCTTGCTGCACTGACCGCGCTCTTCATGGTACATAGTCTTCGGCTGGTTGAGAGCGGACATGGGCATAAGCACGGGGGCAGTCCAATCGGATCATGTCTCTTTTGGGGAATAAAATCATGCCGAGGCAGAGTACCCCTGCATCTGCGTAAAGCTGGTGCCGCTCAGCCATCAGTGACCACAGGCGGGGCCTGGCCACCTTCTAAGTCAAAAGTTTGAGAGGGTTCTTGAGATAGGTATTTGAAACACAAGCTATGAGCAGCAAACCATCACCACTTTCAACACTAGGCGATCTGAAGAAGATTCTTTTGACTTGGCTGAAGAAAGGAGGTCTTACTTTCTGTAGGGAACAACAAAGACCCCCTTTTGGCTCCTACCACGCGCCCCAGCCAGCAATTCCTGCCCGGCAAATCATCTAGACCAAGCATGGCCATTTTGGCTCTCACCCTTTCCAGCCAGCGATTCTTGCCCAGCAAATCATCTAAACCGAGCATGGCCATTTCGGCCGCATTTTTGTTCGGGACTCCGCCCGTCTCACACGGCCACGCGATCGCCGCGCCCGCCGCGCGCTCTCCGGTCGCAGGCTGCATCTCCTGCTCCTCCCAGGAGGCGGGTCGTCTCGGGGGGCCCATCTGGTGGGACTCCCCACGGCCGGCGGACCTCATCGGCTGGGCCAAGGCGGGGAGACTGGGCCAAGGATCTAAAGCGGACACCTGCGTGTTATTTTTGTTTTGGGCCATTTCAACATGGGCTTGCTTTATCAAAGGAAGTTTAGAAGGAACTTCCGTGTTACGGCAACTAATTGAAAGCAAGCTCTCCGAGACAGATGACAAGAGAAGGAATACGCCCGCGAGAAAATATGCGTGCGCGTGTGGTGGGAGACATGAAATGTGCAAAAAGCATGGCCCTGTGCGTGAATTGGCGTCTCCGGAGAGTTGAAAGCTACTGTTCGCGGCGCCCTGTCGGACCAGTCTCGGACCACGTTCGGACCACTCTCGGAGCACGGGCCCATTGGCACGGCAGACAGATAGATAGATCGGTAGATAGAGAGATAGATCGATACATAAAGAGATAGATAGATGGGTAGATAGAGAGATAGAAAGATAGATGGATAGACAGAGAAAGAAAGAAAGAAAGAAAGAAAGAAAGAAAGAAAGAAAGAAAGAAAGAAAGAAAGAAAGAAAGAACTAAAGAAAGAAAGAAAGAAAGAAAGAAAGAAAGAAAGAAAGAGAGAGAGAGAGAGAGATAGAAAAGCAGATAGATATGTATATATATATATAGATAGATAGGTAGGTAGATAGATAGAGAGAACGATGGAGAGTTAGATAGATAGATTGATAGAAATCTAGATAGACAGATGGGTCGATAGATGCAAAGGGAGAGAGATAGACACACAGAGAGAGATAGACAGATAGAGAAGATATAAAAGAAAGAACACCAAAAAAAACAGGCAAAACGAAAGAAAATTGAAAGAAAGAAAGAAAGAAAGAAAGAAAGAACAGAAAGAAAAGAAAGAAAGACAGAAAGAAATAAAAGAGGAAGGAAAGAGGAAGGAAAGAAGGGAGGAAGGAAGGGTAGAAAGAAAGAAAGAAAGAAAGAAAGACAGAAAGACAGAAAGACAGAAAGACAGAAAGACAGAAAGACAGAAAGACAGAAAGACAGAAACACAGAAAGACAGAAAGACAGGAAGAAAGAAAGACAGAACTACGGAACAAAGTGAAACCGTGAAAAGGAAGAAGAAGAGAAAACAGAATCAAGAAAAAAAGGAAAGAGAGCTATAGTGTCTATATTTTTGAAACTTCTGCCCACCGGTCGCCGGCTCTACTGGTATTTGGTTCTGAGATGTTTACAGGCAGCTTTTAAGTGGAGCCAGAGAGCGCAGAGAGTTTGATGCGAGCCAGTACGGCAAATCCCGAACGGAAGGAGCCTGCCTTGATTCCGTGCAAGCGCGGGAGCCAGAATTAAGGATCAGTTTGAGTCATTCTAGACATTCTGGTTTGGATGGATTGCACCCAGCGGGCCGCGGGTGTGCCAGGCCGGCTGCCCAACAGCAGAGAAGCCAGGCAAGAAGCGGAAGGCAGAGGAGGAGGGCGAGGACCGGGACATGCGGCATGGACTGTTAATTAACATCTTCAAGTGTCAACTCTCAAAAACAAGTGCGGACGGCGCACAAGGGTTCATCCAACCGTACCTTTGTCAACTCTGCTTGTTCCATGTAACTGTGGATCAAAACCAATGGTACCATTTTGGGGTAGGTGCACCACCCATTTTAGTCTATTTTAGTGGGGATTGGGATGTCCACTGTGGGTACGGGCTTTTGACCCACAGCCAAGTGTCAACTCTGTTAGGGCCAAGCGAACGTCCACTGCGGGATTCCATCGCCAGGATGCGGAGCTCGAAGCCCGCGCTGCGGCGCTGCGGCGGGGGGCCAATCCAGATAGGCGCTCTCGACGGCCCGAAATGCCAGGTCAAGGTAGGCAAAAGGCCTGGGTGAAGGATGTGTTTACCTTGTTTTTTGTAGGGCTCATGGTCAGGATGCCATGTCCTACACCTTTTTTGTTCAGGGAAAGAAGTAACCCTCAATTGGTGGTTTGGATTGGTGATTTGAACCTCTGGCTTTTGTAAACGATAAACGGGAAACCTCTCCTGCACCACCAAACCACCGGGCTCCAAACCAACTCGAGGGAAGCTGATCTAACATGCTGATCAGCTTTGGGTGGAGCCAGCTGGCTCTTGGTATTTTTTTTCGTTCAGGGCAAGAAGCCGGAACCCTCTGACAGGAGGTAGATTTGAGGGAAGAACCCAGAGGTCTTGTGAGCTCTGACACCTGATACTTTGATCGCTAGGAATCCAAACGCAAGTTCACATGGGTATGGGTCAAAATTATGCCACCAGGGGACCGCAGGTTTGAGTCCTTGGTTCCATTTACCAAGGTCTCAATTTAGGTTTACCCGATTTTTGACCCGCGGCCACATGGCTGTGGGTCAAAATTAGGTACCCAACATGGTAGAACCTGGTGGCATAATTTTGACCCATACCCAATTGTGCAAGTTGTTTTGTGACTTGATGGACTAAGCGCAAGTCTTACAGGAAGGTAAGACCCTGATCAAGTCGTGCACATGGCTTCCAACAAACCAAACCGCCGCTCGGAGCCGCCGATTTGTCGTCGCCCGGTCGCGGAGCGAGCGCCAGCGCCAGGGCTGCGGAGGCAGAGGCGCTGGCGGCCACGGCTGCGGCCTTCCGTGGGGAGAAGGACGAGAAGGCAGCCCAGCCGAGAGGTCCCCCAGTCAGGTGCCCGTGTTCACCCCTTTTTGGGGTTCCCCTAATAGACTACAGACAAAAGGGTATCGTTCCCCTACTAAAATAGACTAGTGACTATTGACTTTTTTGCCGTTTCTTTTTGGGTTGGGAGGGTTCTCTAAGGTCAGGACAGCTCCGGGCGGAAGGTTTGGTTCAGCAAGCCACACGGGGTTTCTAAAGGTGCCTAGGTCTCCCAGTAGTGCCCCTTTACCATTTTTTGGGGGGGAGGGTTCCCTACTAAAATAGACTACAGAAACAAGTTGATACCAACTTATTCTAACCTCTCAAATCTGGAGGACCTAGTAGCTGAGGGGTGCTGTGGCTGCAAAACCAAATTCAGTCAGTATTTGAGCAATGAACAGTATTTGGTGCCGTGGACGTGAAACATATTTGAGTAATGGAACATGTCACTTGCGCTATTCTGTTGTTTGTTCTAGTGCTGAGGGGTGCTGTAAAACCAAATTACTGGTGGGAGTAAATTATGGGTGCTGTAAAACCACACTCAGTTATAGTGGGGGTAAATATTACTGAGTAATTAGCAGGGAATGAACAATGGAATGACCCCGACAAAAAAGAAAACAAACACATCCATCCGATTTGGTTTCCTTTATTCGAACCGGGTCATTCCCAACACCCGGTCTCGGTCATGCCCTAGTGCGCACCAGCGTTACAGGCTTAAGGGGTGCTGTAAAACCAAATTTAGCCATCATGGGAGTAAATTATGGGCGCTGTAGAACCACATTCAGCTATAATGGGAGTACACACTTATGAGTAAAACATGCGATGGAGGAAGTGCCTGGACTGAAAAACTGGGAACTGCTACATTTGCTCTTGGAGGTGATGCGACTGACCTTGAAGCGCTGACCCCTTGCGAGGGGTGATCCCACACCGATGCTACATCCTAACGTTTGTCCTTCGGGAAGTTGTGAACCGGCCGGCCCTGCTTTCATGCTGACAAATATAAGCGCACACCCACGCACACATGCATGCTGACCATTGCCAAAGGATTTTTGCTCCATAGTTCCTGTCAGCGAATCAGAAAGGCATTGAGCATTACAACCCTATGTTCTTTTCGAGCTAAATTGCCTGCTTAGATCATTTGTCGTCTAGTTTTTCACGGCACCTGCTTGTCTGCCTGACCCAAATAAGGTGCCCTGTTCTAAATGGAAATTCTTCCGAGATCCTTGGCAGGCCGAAGAGTCAAAGGAGAAGGAGGGAGAAGATCCCAAGGAGGGCGAGCGACGCGGCTGAAGCCAGCCGGTTGGTTTTTAGCCTGGTGGTTTGGATTGGTGGTTTGGAGGTTAATGGGGTGATTTCACAGTGACCCTCCACAAAAGCCGGGGCTTCAAAGCCCCAAACCACCAATGCATTTTCGACAAAGGCTTTTCCGAAATGATGGTTGAACTGACTGCTTCAACTGCAGTAGTTCCACTGCTTGCCAACTTGGAGGAGAACGTAAGCTGGACCAGCTTTTGTAGTTGGGACATTCACATTGGCCAAGTGAACACGCGTGATGGAGTTGCCCAGCAACCAAGCTCAGCCGTGCATGCTGGAACTGAGGCTTGTTGAACACAGATCCCCGAATCCATATCTTTTCCGCCTCACCCTATCAAAGAAGCGTCTGTGAGGTCAGGCAATGTTGTGCTTCGTCCGCGGATAGTACTGGCTCGATGTGAGGCTGTTTAGAGCTTGCAGTCTCCGTGTCGGACCAGTTGGAGCTATTCTTCTGTTGCTGGTGACCGTATTCGGCCAAACCATTTCCTCATTTTGGTGCTCTGACACTCGGCTTGCGCTCATGCAAGAGGAGGAAAGCCAAACCATCTTCTTGCTGGTGCTCAGCAGGGAATGAGGGAAGGACCCCTGCAAACCATCCCTTGTGGTGTCCTTTAAGGGGATCCCTCATTCCCTGCTGAGCACCAGCAAGTCTTCTGCTTCCGCAACTAGGTGAGCCACAGAGCTTCTCATAGCTGGACAAAAGTGACAAACGTCCCAACAGGCGTCTTGGTGGGGGTGATGTTTTGCCCAACGCGCTTGTGGCTGTCTTGGATTTTTCTAGAATGCCTAAAACATGGACATCATTTGCCCTGCTTGCTTCCATGTTGATATGCAGACAGCAACGTCGAAGCTTTATTAAATTGTTTCTTGACGAGTGCCACATGCTATGTACTGTACCACAAATTGGCTTAAAGCAGCATGGGACCATGGGCTATGCAATGCAACTAGCCCTGAACTCCTGAAGCGCATGTGCCTTGGTCCAGCTTGAGAGCTGATCCGGAAACTTTAAACAGCATGTCCAACCATACCCCCTTGGAATCGGGTTTATTGCACTTCATTCTGAAGCTCACAGGCAATTCATGCAAAAAGGCAAGTGATCAAGCCATGGATCAGGGCAAGCAGGTAAGTGGGCAAGCGGGTTGCATCATGCGTGTTCATCCAAGGGAGGAACGTATGGCAACCTCGCACTTTAGGGATACACGAACCATGTTTTTTTTGGCTTCTGACTGGGAGCCAAAGGACGCATTGATGTTCCTTGTCAAACGAGTCTTGGAGTTGATTACACAATGACACAAGGCAGTTCAAGCCATGGTCATAGGATCCTTCTAGTCCATTTAGTGCATGCAATATATTTTGTGAGTGATTGCCATGAATATCATCCTGTATTTGTGATGAGAAAACTCACTGTCAATAACCCAGGAGATTAGCACAAAGGATTGTGAAGGCACTTTCCATGTTTGGCAGGAGTTTTGCCCTCCACACTTGTTGTGCCACAAGATGCCACAAACCGTTTTCTTTGCTTGTCGGCGCTGTGGACAAATGGTCGCTTATTGATTTAGCCCCCAAAGCACTCGAATCATTCGGGACGCACGCCAAGAAGCCATGATCAGCTGTTGCTCGTTTGGGTGAGGCTCAGAAGTAAATAGCTGGGGTTGCGCAGGTTTTCGTCCTTGGTTCCATTTACCAAGGTGCCATTTGGGTAAATGTGGGAGTGGGTCAAGATTACACCACCACAGGACCGCACATTGTAGTCCAAGTTTCCATTTGCCAGGGTTCCGTTTTGGGCACCTATGTTTGATCCACAGCCATGTTATTGAGCCACCGCCATTTCCCGCAGAATGTGGAAGGTGACGCCCTCGCTCTCCGGACAGCTCGCGGAGACGGGACGAGCGCGGGAAAAAGTCGGGGCAAACCGCGCGGCGGGTGATTCATCGCTCTGTGTCGTTCCTGGCAGCTCCTCAGACACCGAAGTGGTACGGCTAGAGTCTTGCTGGCTGTGAGGTAATGTTTGTCGCTGAATAAACCCCCCAAAGGTCCTTGGCTAAAAGCCCCCAAAGGTCGACAAAGGTGCGAAAAAAGAAGAGATACACAGTTTTGGGAGCGTCCTGCTGCATCCCTAGTAACCCGATCGTCTTTGCTCCGTCTCCGCTCCTCTCCGGTCCTCTCCAGTCCTGGCCAACAGGACAGGAAAGTGAAAGGAAGCATTTTATCGCCGGAGAGTGCCAGGATTATCAAGGTTTTTTTAGTATTGGGGGCCACCGGCCAAGGCGGGGGGTTGTCAAGCCTTGAGCTTTTTTAAACAAATTCTAAGAAGAAGAACCTTGGAGATCCTTGGAGGTTGTATTGCAAGGCATCTGGGCAGTAGCTCTTACATTTTTTCATGTTTCGGTTTTCGGGGGCCAAGGGGAGTCTTTGTAAAGGGGGGTTTGTTGTGTGCCAAACTGAAACAGTAAAGTAGTATTTGCTGGCAATTGGGGGAAGAGGACGGTCTTGATTTAGGGGGTTTACAAGTCAGGGGTCACCATCATAAATCTCGAGCAGTTGATGAAGTTGTGATCCGGTGTGATTCCCGACGGAATACCACTGGTCCGATGGTCCGGGTCAAGGAGAACTTTAGCAATTGTCCTCTGGGACAAGTTCCAGCTTGGTTTGTATCAAACATACGGATTACAATGCTCAAAACACATGTTTGCATGGGGGCTGGGTACCTCGTTCGCATGTCGCATGTCGCATGTTAGATTTGAAGACTCAGTTGCTACGCGCAGGCTGACGAGCAAGCGGAGTACCAGGAGGCGCTGGGACACATTCTTGGCTGGCGGTCAGGTTGAGTTTCTGAGTGCCGACGCACACTGGCAAATGGTTTGACCAATGCTAGTTACGAGTTTGTCGCAACGCCCGCATTTGAGTTTCTACAAATTCAACCGATGCTTGTGCTTTGCCAAAACTCATGGGGGCTGGGGGGGAGGGAGGGGAGGGGGAGGGAGCCCAAAACAAGCCCCTAATAAGGCCTTAATTGGGGCTTATTGGGCTTCCTTCCCCCTCCCTCCCCCCCAGCCCCTATGAAAAACCGTTGCCTGGCCAAAAAGCGTTGCCTCAGGAGGAGAGGCCTGGCCATCCTGGCCAGGCGCTGGCGGGCCTGTTGAGGCCGGGGATGTGTGTGCGCCGCGAGTCAGTTCGGAGGCTGGACGATGCAACAAAAATGCCCCGTGTCGACAGCGTTCGCATTGCCTGCCTGTCCGGAGCCGAACCCCCGCTTCAATTCATTGCAACTGTTTGCACCCTTCTCTCTGGGTGAGCGCCATGATCCATCAGGCCGGAGACTCCCGTTGAAAGATGCTGGCTTCGAGCAAACTACGTACTTGTTTCAGGTGACTTCACTGGAGACACTTGCCTGGTAAGGAATCCTTGGCTTGGCACATTTGAGAGTGAAAAGGCCATCTTTGTCACCTGGTGCCTGGCGTTTGCTCGCCACCGGCGCCGGATTTTGCCAGGCTCGGCAACCGCGAGCTGAGCCGCAAGGACAGCTTCTGAGCCAAAGGGCAAGGTAGAGCGCGCGGTCGGCATGCGAAACTAGCTCGCTTCCAAACGTTCAGGCCACCTCCAGGTGAAAGTAGATGGCCAAAATGTCCGGTTAGTACATGTCTAGGGGTTGGTTCCCCATTTTCAACCATCGTTCTTTTCGAAAGCCGCTTGTTTCCTCGGGTTTTTGATGCTTTCCTGAAAAGAAGGATCACTGGAAAGAATGGGGAAGCTTCCTCTAACGGCATTGAACAAACATGTGCTATTTGCCATCTGCTTTCATGCGACTGTCACGACAACCAGCTGGTGGCTTCCGGACCGGAGTCCGGTGCAGATTGCGTAGCCAATGAAGCAAAAGCTGAGAGCGGAGCACGAGGGATGCTGCCTGAATCAGAATCAATCACATGTTTTGCCAATGTCACTGGGGGGCTGGAGAATCTGTCTCGGAGAGGGCATCACAATGTCATTGATGCTTGTGTGTGTGTGAGTGTGAGTGTGAGTGTGAGTGAGTGAGTGAGTGAGTGAGTGAGTGAGTGAGTGAGTGAGTGAGTGAGTGAGTGAGTGAGTGAGTGAGTGAGTGAGTGAGTGAGTGAGTGAGTGAGTGAGTGAGTGAGTGAGTGAGTGAGTGAGTGAGTGAGTGAGTGAGTGAGTGAGTGAGTGAGTGAGTGAGTGAGTGAGTGAGTGAGTGAGTGAGTGAGTGAGTGAGTGAGTGAGTGAGTGAGTGAGTGAGTGAGTGAGTGAGTGAGTGAGTGAGTGAGTGAGTGAGTGAGTGAGTGAGTGAGTGAGTGAGTGAGTGAGTGAGTGAGTGAGTGAGTGAGTGAGTGAGTGAGTGAGTGAGTGAGTGAGTGAGTGAGTGAGTGAGTGAGTGAGTGTGTGAGTGTGTGTGTGTGTGTTTGGGTGCGCGTGTGCTTTGAAGTCAGGTAACCTGTTGTGCTGTGTTTTGCGTGGGCGTACCCCGTATGCTGCATCATGGCAAGTTGGCAACTTGAGAACTTGAGAATTGCAGAGATTGCTCGGAGCGAGGGTTGGGAGACAAGGGAATGCTCAGTTTTTTCCAGTGCCAGCCGCATGTTGGCAACTTGCTGCCAGAAGCGCAGGACGTGCTCGTTTTTCAGTCCAGTGCCGACAACGGCAGAGGAGCCCAGAGTCATTTGAAAAACACTGTTTGCTTGTAGAAGGGAGCACCTTACTGATGAGGATGGGTCAAAACCAATGGTACCATTTTCGGGTAAGTGCACCACCCATTTTAGAATCTATTTTAGTGGTTGGATTGGGATGTTCACTGGGGGCTAACCGGGATTTTGACCCATGGCCACGAGTGACGATCTCCCATGCTCTCGCCCCACATGCTTGCTGCTTGGCCCCGCATGTGTTTTTGTCTTTCGTTTCTTCCAAACATATCAAAGCTGGTTGAAAGGCGTCTTCTTTCAGGGGCCCCTTGCCAGACTGGATAATGTTGACCCGAGCATAAGCCCGTCCTAAACACAGGGGGAGGACTTGTGATGGTCACATATCAGCTCGTTTTCTCAGTTGTTCAAAGCCGACCTTTTGACCTTTTGGCTTTCCCAATTTGGTCCATATTTAGTCATGGCCCCAAAAGGTTAACCTTTTAGTTCCAGGTCCTTTGGGCAACTGAGTTTTAGTGGAAGTTGGGTATCTAGCTTTTCTGGACAGTAGGTGTGCCTTGGTCAAAACTCACCTTGAGGTTGGTAGGAATGGTCGTCAGCAAGCCAACAGGAAATTGGGCAATCACGGTCACGGTTTCGATTAAGGGAGCCGTGACCATCCAGGAAGCTTGGACCATGGCACATTGGAGCCGCACGCACTGCCTATGGTTCACAGGAGCAGGGGCAAAGGACAGACATGTTACAGTTCAACGCAGTGCGCCTATTGACTCGTATCGATCGTGAAAGAAAGAGATTCAACGCGTCCAGCCATGGAGTTAGAGGCCGGGAGGGTCGCAATTGTGTGGCAACCTCTCTGGAGGATTCCCAACAGCTCATGCGTAAGGGCCAATTTGGGCATGAACTATTTGGCTGGCCACGGACTCGGGGGGGGGGGGTTGAGCAAGTGCAAGTGCTGGCTTGTGGAACTCGCCATTTTGGGCGCGCTTTTCAGCCGGTTTCTGGACGCGGGTTCGAGCCAGACGCCTTGAGAAAGCTTGCTGGTGCTCAAGGGAAAGTGGGCAATGATGCCGATAAAAACCATCCCTTTTCTGGTTTCCTCCAAGGGGATGGGTTCACTCCATTTCTCATTCCCCACTTATAGCACCACGAAAGGCACAGCTCAACTGGGCCGGTTGAAGCTGGCTCTGCTTCAGGTGCTCCGTCACAGCGGCATTACTCAGCCTGAGTCTGGGGAGCCAAGTGGGTCATTGGCAAAAACCCGCCTGTAGTATGTTGTTCGTTTCAGGAGGACATGAGGGCAGAACCAGAAGAAGTATAGACTCTGTCAGTTGTTTTTTGTTTTTGTAGGTGCTTGGCATTCTGAGCAGCTGGTATTTTGTCCTGCGTTTTTTGATTTCAATATCATTGAGCAATACAAGGAGTCTGCTAATTTCTTGTTCGTGCATTTTATTGTATGCTTCAAGCGTTTCTTGCTTGTAGCGCTTCCTGAAATTTTCTCCTCTCCTCTTGGAAAACAGTAATTTGGTCCAGGGCTCATGTCATGATCATGTCTGATGGAAACCCTGGGAATCTGTCCACGACTGTATGTCGAGACCGGCTTCGCATTTGTTTGAATTCCTATCCTCGAGCTTGACGCATTCTCTTGGAATCATAGCACTTGCCGGACATGTCAGAGCATGAACAGGATGGACTACATTGTAAAGATTGGCACAGCTGCCTTTTTGTTGTAAACAAATCCTCGTTTGACCCACCCCTTGGCTTGAACACCCGGCCGTGGTTCGCAGTACTTGGATGGATCGGGATTTCGGATTTCGTGCTTGTCCAGCACGACACACGCTAGTAGACATCACACCCTGCCTTTTTTGGGGCTTCCTCCGCTCGAGTTGGTTTTGGGCCACACAGGGTTGCCTCCATTTACAACATATGGGTGTGAATTTCAATAGGGGACCCTTTGGTAGACATCATTTGTCCATCAACCACTTTTGAGGTGGTTCCCTACTAAAGTTCATAGCCATATTTGCTTCCGATATGTTGAACGTCAGTGGAATCTTCCTCACTGCCGCAGTGTGTGTGTGTGTGTGAGTGTGTTTCTTCTCTGCGTGACCATTTGGCTGAGGCGCTTCAACACAGAAGGTAAGGTCACGCACCCTTTGCGTTTTTCCTTTTTCCTGTTCTTGTTGATCACCGCAACTGCGTGAAAATACATCCGGCCATTCACGCAATACTGTTGTGAGCCCCGGCCTTCCCTGTCGTTGCGATTGGCGTGGTCAGGTCCAAAATCCTGTCCATCCGTGTGGGCAGTGCGCCATGCAGTTCAACATGTTACCGGCATTCAGTTTTGCATCGCCTCGCCAACAAATATGCGTACGCATGCTTGAGAACCGACAGAGACGTATGTGTGTATATATATATATATTGAGAGAGAGAGGACAGGCGGACTGACACACGGATGGACAGCCAGGCCGGAAAGCAGACAGCAAAACAGACACCGACGCCCACCCACACAGAGAGCACGGAGACAAAGGCATAGAGACAGATAAACAGAGAAACACTGAGAGAGAGAGAGAGAGACCGAGAGAGACCGAGAGAGACCAAGAGAGAGAAAACAACCTAGACACAGCGAGAGCCAGAGAGCCAGAGCCAGAGCCCGGCAGGCAGGCAGGCAGACAGACAGACGAACAAGTAGACAGGCAGACGCAGACTGGCTGACAGACAGACTGGCTGACTTGCTGACTTCCTGATTGACTGCCTTGACTGACCGACCAACTGACATGTGAGTATGTCGAGAGACCATTTCTTTTCATTCTGGGACATGATGAGGCATGTAAGCTATTTAAACGATGCCCCCTTGACGGATAGCAACCAGCATCCGTCAGGCATGCTGTCAGCGAAAGCACCTTCGGTTGCGGGAGGTACGGTTATTAGAATAACGTAATTTTGCTATTCATAACCCAGGTTCACCGGCAGTCTTGTCTGAGATGGATTAAGAATGCCTGCATAATGGAAGGTGTGCTCACATGGCTGTGCTGCGGCTCAGTGGCCCGGCGAGGGAAGGGCAACATCCGCCCACACTCCACATTGTCCGACCAGAAAGAAAACCTTCGGCACTCTTTACAGCATGCAAGTCCTCTCGATTCTCCCTTGCGATGTCGATCGGCCATCCACAGTCAGTGAATTAACACAAGTGCAATTCGGCTAACCTGTGCGACAAGTGAGGCGTGACTGCCAAGGTCAACCATTTCAAGACGCAAGGGGGTTCCCGCTCGGCCGTCATCCTCTCGTGACACAGCATCCAGTCGCTGGAATGCAAACGCTCATCATGACAAGCATAAGTATGTTTTGTTTGCAGTTCTTCATGCTTTGCAGTGCTCAGAACCATGAATTGTCAAACGGCCGGCCTTGCGTGTAAATATGTCCTTGCTCAAAACAATCCTTTCGGCGTGGGTGCTCCTTCGAGGTACTCGGCGTCAAGTGCAAGTGAATCAGCTGGAGAGGCGCGGAAGACGGACTGCTGGAAGTCATGGACAGCTCTTTGCTTGCCCAACATACTCGTGTCGAAATGTTTTTTCCCCGACGAAGCACATATTTGTCCTTTTCTGTAATGATTTAATGGGCGGAAATTTGCCTCGTGCCACCTTTCAACCTGCTTCTTGCAGCTTTGTCCAGTCAACTCGAAAAGAAGCTGAAAAGGGATACTTGGACACTGGGCCACTTTGAGTCTTCGCGGGTACACTATCGATTGTAGCCATGGCTCGCACGTGCACTTGTAGTCACAAGGTATGCTTGGCTCTCTTTTCATGCTGGCTGCATAACACGAACATTTGTGCAACGCGGCTGGGTTGAACAGCACCGGCCTCTTCTTACCTTGGCTGATTTGCCTTATTTGCATCATCAAAAGGATTATTGTGACATAAGCCAGATTGTCCTTCTTGTCCGGCACGCGTGACGGATATGATTGACCACTCTTCCTGATTGTTGAGCTCCTTTTCGAAAGACAAGCCTCGAATCCCGCCAACTTTTGTCTCCTTTCGGTGCCAGGCTCCCGTCCAACCGTCCTGGTGCGGCTTTTTGGGCGGTTTTTGTCGCCGAGGCCTCTGACATTCCCGGTGCGCCCAGCTGACTGCTCCTCAGTGAAGGCGGGGTTCGGGTTTCGGTGCGGACGAGATTTGCGTCAAGAGTCACTCCTCGGGCGGAAGGACCGCCCGGTTTGGTCAAAGCGGCTCACACTGGCTGGCTTCTCGACATGGGCATCACGTGAAGATATTCATGCAAGCGGGAAGGGGGAAGGCAGGACGGCTTGCCAATTGCTTTGCTGAGGTCGCTGCTCAGAAGCTGGTGAGTTCTTCTGAGTTGTTCATGGGTGCTGAACCTCGGTTCGCCTTTGGTGCTTTCTGAACAATGAACAGTTTTCTTCCTGATTCGCTATCGACCTCGAGACCGGGCCGAAGTTACGCCCCCTGCATCACAGATGTTTTGGCCAGGTCCTTTGGCCAACTGTTCTGCACGCTTGCACTTGCTTCGACGCCTTTCACACCACAAAAAAAAGGACTCCTCCTTTTTGGGAGGATCTTGCTGAAGTATGCGTTTGATGAAATCTTGTCCTCAACCAGTTCTCTGGAATGTAAGACTTGCAGGGTTGACTTGTTCCTTGTAAGCGTCTGCAACCGGCATTCTTGTCTGCTAATGTTGAAAGGACGGACTCCAATCTGCAACCAGGGACTCCAGAATGACTCAAGGGACTTGATTCGAGGGTCAGTAACCACACTACTCGGGATGGATCACTTTTTTTAACCACCATGTACACTGGGGGCTGGGTTTTGAGGTTTCCCTCCACTTACTTTCCCCCTGCAAGGGGATACCCCAGACATCGCACGGCGCCTCGGCACCTCGTGTGTCTTCAGGTAGATGTCCTGGACCTCAAAGGCACTGCGCGGGTCGCATGCTCGCAGTCCACGCGCGCCCGGCACGCTTTTTTTTTGTTATACTTTTTCTAGTCGCAGGCCTTGGGTTTCGTCTCAATCAGGTTCAGTCAGGTCTTTTTTTGGTTTCATCCAACGACCTTGGCTCCCAGCCATCCGTTTCCTTGCTTTTTTGTTTGTCATTTCACCCACTGAAAGTTGTCGACTTTTGGCAGGGGATCAGTTTGGACAGCTCAGCAACAAGATTGACTCCGAGGTTTGCAGGACGTATCTTTTCCAGCCTTGTGGCTGAAAATCACAGGGGCCGAATGAAAAACTTGTGGACACCCTGAGTGGCAGAGGTGAACCCCGGGGCATAAGGATGACTCAGTCGACCAAAGATCCAGACCAAGAGCTGGCTTACCATCCGCGGGGGGTGGGAGGTCCCCCAATTCCATTGTAAACAAATTTTGTTTACTCCTCGCCACAAAAGGGACAATGGGTTGCCATAAATGGAGATCTCCAGGACGGAACAGCCTTTATTGCTTTCTGACACAGTCCTGAGCCCAGGAATGAGTACACCATCCCGCTAGAGTCCCCCGTTGAGGGCGAGACAACCACGGGAATGGAGGCTGGGCGTGCAGGTTTGATATGGCGATCTGGCTATAGCGGGGCGTTTGGTTCGATTGCACAGGTCAAGCATACGTTTCCAAAGTGGTTTGCCCTGGTAAATGTGGACT
>CAUJNA010003336.1:488510-572013 GCA_963377175.1 Effrenium voratum
TTTGTTTGTTTGCATGCTTGTTTGTTTGCTTTTTTGTCTGTCTGTTTGTTTGATTGTTTGTCTGTCTGTCTGTTGATTGTCGCTATTGTCGGTTGCGCACCCCGCCAGAAGTTTTGCTCACGCGCCCACACCAACGACAAAAATGGTTCACCCTCCACCAATGCAGGTGGCCATCCGGATCAAGCCGCAAGGCTGGAGAGAGCAATCGGCTGAAGTCGAAAGTTGGGCAGTGGCTTGGATCGTTTGGGAAGATGGGGCCCGGGGTCAAAATGTCCTGCCCCCTTGCATCATTTTTCGGGCCCTGGGTTCAATATGTCTTGCTTGACCCCGGCAAGTACAAGACTGTTGCGAGTCCACGGAGGGGTGGGGGAAAAGGGGGGGGCTGGGAGGGGAGAGTGGGGGGGGGGATGTATACGTATATGTATATCATATGCAATCCTTGCCTTTCAGGGTCACATCACAGCTTTTAACGGGGTCTTTGGCACGTTTCAAAGCTCTCGGATGCCTCGATGGGCAGACTTGCTTCCCAGTGGCACATACCGGAGTTTGTTGCGAAAACATTCGAGCAGATGGAGGCCTCCAGTATCAAAAAGAAGCCACTAGGTGACCAGAAATACGTTCCTTGTTCAGCTTTCTGGCAAGGAGCCCGTGGGAACGGAGAGAACCGCTTGACCAGTGTCATTCGGCTTAGTATTCCGAATTTCCAGTCTTACATGGCATGAACCTCCACTGTGTGTGCGGAAGAGACGCGGAAGGGCGGCGCAAGAGATGTGCAAGGGCCAGTAACCGAAAACATTGACCGAAAACCAGTGATAACTTGTGTGTAGATGAACAATGGGCGCGGCAGTGCCCGGAAGGTTTGCGGAAGGGCGACGGAAGGGCAGTTTTCAGGAGAAGTAATCTTGCACAACCCCCATATGAGGAACCGTCAACATGCATCATCTGCTGTAGCAATGCTGTGGCTGCTACAATAGCCCCCCCCACCCCCCGAACAGTTGAAACAGTCCCCGTGGGTCTCTTTAGTGGGAAAGCTGGGGGTCTATGCGGGACTGGGAATTGCTGTACTTACTGAAGTATTGCCAATACCCAGTTGACTGGTGCCCGTTTTTTCCTTTTTTTGGGAAGGGTTCTCCTTCAAAATCAACCAACCAACAAAAAAGATGCTCTTTTTGCCCCATGGTTACTGGGCGTCTGAGAATACTTTGTTTAGTCTTGCCAAGACTGACCTCAGATTTCCAGTTCTTAGTTTCGTATTTCAAAGTCTAAATTTAGTATTGGCAAGACTTACTTTCAAGTTCCCAGCACTTAGTTACTTTAGTATTGCCAATGCTTAATTTTTTGGTGCCAAGACCAACTCTCACATTCCCATGGTTTAGTATTTCCAAGTCTATCTTTGCTATTGCCAAGACTGACTCTCAAGTTCCCACTACTTGGTTTAGTATTTCCAATACTTAATTTATCATTGCCAAGACTAGCCCTCAGATTCTCAGTATTTAGTTGTGTATTTTCAAAAAAGGGATGGCTGCACTTTTGTGTTTGTTTGTTTGTTTGTTTTGGGGAAAACAACAACTTAGTATAGCGACCCTTCAAACAGTCACGGGATTCTGAATTAGGAAAACATGATAAAATAGGGAATGCCGGGATGCGAAGACACTTGGCTCACAACACATATTCTCGAGTCGGTTGGGGACAACACGTTTAGACCCGTATATTGATGGAACATATCGCGGTATGAAAAGGCATACATCTTGCACCATGTTGATGTTGGCATGCCTTTTCCTCCCGCGTCACATGCTTGTTGTCGTCAGCTTCTAGCGTATATTCGAAGCCTTGAACAGCCATTTGCGGTTGTGTCCTTGCTCTCATTGAACACCTGCCGGCTGCTCTTTGGTGAAACTGAGCTCAAAGTTGGCATGAGACCGAGCCCAAAGTATGGCCTGGCTTCCACCAGCAAGAGGCGAGCCTTGTGAAGTGGCCCTCCAATGGCTCAGATGATGTCACGCGTCCACATGAAGTTGCTCATCTTGGGTCCTGAGAGCCGGGCATAAGAATGGTTAGGCAAGACTCTGTGTTGAGTCCATGTTCCCCCGTTGAGAAACAATCCATGTCACCCTGGCTCTTATGAATCTTGGCTTCCCAGTCAGAATCAGAGCTGATTGCAGCCCGCAGGCACAGACAGCTCGCAGGCAGCTCAAGAGGAGACAGCCTCGAGACCCAAACTGAATGAGGGCAAGTGACAAGACCCCCAAAGCGCGTTCAATCGACTCCACAGCTCACACAATGCAATCCAGCATGACAAGGGAGCACATGCCTCAGCATCGAAGTTTTGTCCTTCGCAACACAAAGGGAATGCACCCTAGCTCTCTTCAGGCTCTTGGTCATGGCCCACCGGAGATATGCCTAGGATGATTGGTAACTGCAGCAAGGTGCGCGATATTACTGAATCATAAGCGGAACCACTATGTGGGCGGTTTCATTCAGCACCATGTTCAGCGGCACTGTAGAATGAAGGAAATGTGCTGCCCGCATGCATAGAGCAGTTCAACCATTTTTGCACGGAGCAAATCTGCAGCGTGCACATGCCCCAGCATTTCCTTGGTTCAATCATTTGACATTCGACATGCTCGCATTTGCGGCAGGAGCAAGACGAGAAGAAGAAGGAGGATTCCGCGAAGGAATACCTGGAGGCAACTGTCAGTTTCTTGCCAACCGGCAGAAACAACACACTTTTACCTGGATGCTAGTTTCCGAAAATACGTGTGGCTAGTTTACCTGGATGCTAGTTTACCTAGTTTTCGATTCTCGCTTGCGAAGTGCGGCCTTCTTACAGGTCCCATGAAGCAAGGCTTCCTTTCAAAAGAGAGAACCAGGGATTGCTGATGGTAGGATTGGTGTAGTTTTCTGTGGCACGCGGCGCACAATCTCACATGGCTATAGGCTACAGAACATAAGCTGACTGATGGTGAGTCGTAAATCCTAAGCACGTGCCTAGCATGTCATTGTATTGCAAGTCCAATCGAACTCCATCACCCCGCACATCGTATTTATCTTGTCACGGAGATTAGCTTGGACAGCAGAGCAAGCTCGAAGGATCTCAAGATCAGATAGTCACGTTTAGACGTGCATATTGTCCATGCCCTGAAGAGAATATGGGCAATCTCCCCATGTTTTGGGAAAGGTTCAGAGATTTGCACTGGAGCTTCCCTTTTTCGCATCGAGATCCGGTGCCCCTTCTCGCGCTGGTGCCGCGGACAGAAGCACGGCCTCACTTCCTTCATGCAGTTCCTCATCCAGAGCTTGATGAAGGAGCGTGTCTTGTTGTCACAAGCTGAATGAGGTGGAGTTCGTTCACTTTGGACCTGGAAGAATGTGGCTGTGGGTCAAAACCAATGGTACCATTTTGGGGTAGGTGCACCACCCATTTTAGTCTATTCCAGCTGGGATTGGGATGTTCACTGGGGGCACAGGCTTTTGACCCATAGCCACGTCACCTCGTAGCGAATCTTTTGCAAGGCAAGGTGACTGAACACATGTGCTCGCAGGTGAACTGAAACAGCGTAGCTCCAGTTGCTGCATTAAGCTTACCGTTGCGCCTGTGTTTGTCCACTGGAGAGCATGGTCTTTGCGAATGCCGTGACCTGATGTTGACCCCATATCAATCAACCCCAGTTGATGAATATGAGGGTGATCCCCTCCAAAGTGGTCTGATTCCCCACATTTCACCAGAAATGGACACCTATGGCCGTGGCTCAAAATTCAAGAGCTAGGGTTGGCGGTTTTAGTCTTTGGTTCCATTTACCAAGGTGCCATGTTGGTACATTTCTTTGAGCCACAGCCATATGGGGTCAACATGATGGGCAACCCCGCCATTCCCAGGACAAGCCAGAGGATCCGTGCGCCTGAGACGGGACCCATTTGGCGATTTGGCCAGGGTTGCACCGAGAAGCTCTCGGCTCTGGTCATATCCCGAACAAGACAAAGGTCGGCGTGTCTGTTGTTGAGGCCATCCCCTTTCTTGGGGCGTCGAAAGGGAAGCCATAGGGAAGCCACATTTTGGGGGTCCCCCCAAGAAAAGACGCGCCAAAGTTGATTGCACACGTTGGTCGGGATTGCACCACATGTTTCTCAGGCGTTTTTTTTTTTTTTTTTTTTTTTTTTTTTAATGTTTACCTCATGGACTGGGGAATTCCATGGCTCGCAACAAACAAATTGTGAGGATAGGCCGCAATTGCTTGCGTCTTGTCTTTTTTAGAGAGCCCTTCTTCTCAGGTGGTGCAAGATTTCGGCCATCCACAGTAGTGGCTAAGCATAGATTACATGCATGGCGAACTTCCCATTCGCTTGTGCAGATGGTTCCAGAGATGAACCCAGGGGAGAATTGGACACGTTGGACTACTTGTACCCAAAACGATTAGGCATTCACAGGTGCAGAATAGTGGTTCTCCAGATTGTTCGCTATCATGCGATTTCACCACATGACTTTAGTAATGCTCAAGAACATGCCTGGGAACCGTACCCGAGTGGATAAACCGAGTGGATCAACCGAGTGGACCAGTTGGGAGGTACGAGTTCGTGCAGAGGCAGGTGACCAAACGGATCATGGCCGGAGCCTCGAATTGTTTTTGGGTCGAGTCTGCGCAAAAGAAATCCAACGAGCTCGAGGGGGGGGGAAGAGGAGCTCACAGATGAAGGTCCTGGATTTGGGGCTTCCTTTTTTTTCGAGCTTGTGTTTTCTTTTTTGTTTTTCGAGTTGCCCAGCGACGTGTCCATGTGAGTGTGGGCCCGTAGCAGGGGGCTTGTGGACGGGGACGCGTAAATCCAGAGGACCCGTGGGCAGTCCCTTTTGTTCCCATTTGGCTTGCAAATCCAACCATGATCCCATGAGAATCCTATGGCCGGGCTTAAGAGCAAATGCCTCACTTGCCCGGCGCCCACGATGTTTCTTTTTCTCACTTTTTAGGGGATCCCCCCCTCTTGAAGCGCAACCAACCAAAAAGCTGGGTGGTTCCCAGCTTTTAGCAGGGGAGCAGAGAACGGACCGCCCATCCGATCCACGCGGCTTTGAGGCCACACAGCTCGCAGGGCCGACAGCACCTGGGCAGGTCGAATGCGAACTTGATGGACTCGATCAAGTGGGTGTGGGTCAATAATAGGCACACAACATGGCTTGCCCTGCTAAATGGAGACAAGGACTAAAACCTGCGGTTTTTCCCGGTGGTTTAATTTTGACCCATACCCAAGTGAAAGTCGTAGATAAGCCCTTGCGTTGCTTTTTAGATGGAGGTTCGCTTTTTTGGGGGGCGGTTTGTGTAGGGTTCGAGTCGCGGAAACTCCGCGGAAGCGCGGCAGAAGCTGATGACTAAAGGCATTTGTTTTTTCCGCGTTGCTTCGGGTTCAACCAGGAAGATGGCAGAGCAAAGACTTGCGATCGGTGAGAGATGCGAGAGAGGCAGCTGAGAAATGGAATGAGCCCAAGAAAAACCATCCAACTGCTGGTGGTTTCCTTGAAGGGAAGCATTGGGTTCATTCCCACATTCCCTACTGAGCACCAGCAAGTGAAGGACTTTTGCATCGTGGTGAATATTTTAGGGCTCAGGTCTTGCTGGGTTTCAAGATGATCTGAGTATTCCGGGTTTCGATTCCGTCTAAATCAGCCGTTGGTTGGATATGAGTGAGCCCTTGTCGCCTTTCAAGTTTTGCCGGTGCAACTGAAGCTGGCTGGTCGACCTTCATGGAGTGTCTAAATGAGGGCAATGGCAGAGCAGGGGTAGTTGAGTACGCCATGCGGCACATGAGGCCTGAGTTGCCTCGCGCATGTGCGTTGCTTGAGTTGGGCATTTTTTGGTGCCAAGATGTCCACGTGGTCTGAGGATGAGAAGCTGGATGCCATCCTGAAGCAGCTTTCTGAGGCACCGGCTCACTCCGTGCAAACTTCTCGTAGTCTCGTGGGTGGGACCTCGAAGCTTTCCCAATACAGATGTTCTGGCTCTTGTCAGTGGGTCGCTTTGACCTGAACTTTCCAACTGATCGACAAAGTATTCGGAACACGTTTTTCTCAAATTCAATGATCTTTTCGATCACGACTTTTCTAAAGTTCCATACTGTTGCTTAATTGATAGGAGCAACCAAGTTGTTTTGACTTCGGTTTTAACAGCCATGACCTTGGTCCCTGAAGGATGAAGGGAAATGAAGGGGACCGGAAGCAAATGAAAGAACATGAAGGGAAATGAAGGGACATGAAGGGAACTTGGGTCATAAAGCCCCCAAACCAAAAATTCCCAGACTGCCTTGCCCCATGATTGGACACCAAGGGAACTGAACTGGGTGAATTATAGCCACCTCACACAACCTCACTCCAAATGGTGGTTGTGGGGAAGACCTGCCCACCTTATTTTAGGTTGGTGAAATATATGGTTTTCACCCAGAGGATCCGCACAACCATGCACCTGGAGGCTCACTAAGCGTTCAAGTTTGGTTAGTGCTCTTGACCCACGATCACAGCCAAATGACTGGAAAGGCAACCGAAGGGAACCCCAACTCCTCATCCAGTCCGCGGACGCGGTGCCCGTTGAGCAGCTGCAAAGCCTCCAGAAGCAGGCGGAAGCGGCAGGCGCGGCCTGCCGCTTCCGCGCGAGGTCCGGCGCGATTTCTGGCGCTGCGCGAGGGGGGAGGCACCTGGAGATGGGGGAAATGAGAAATGAAATGAAGAACCTCCCCCTCAAAAAAAGGAGGAAAGCACACACACACAGACACACAAGATAAGTTTTAGATCCATCCGATTTGGTTTTCGAGGCCCAAGACGTTCACCCCCGAAATGGGTGCTTTTTGCCATGTCCCTTTCAACCCCCCCAAAGGGGGGGTTCCTGGAAACAAGAACCTCCCCAAACGTACTTGATGTTTTATTGCAAACGCTGCGCGCCAGCCTCTGCCAAGCTGAAACGAACCGGAAGAGCAATGCGGGCTTGAGCCAATGCTGCCGGGCCTCTCAGTCTGGAGCCGAGAGAGAAGGCCGACTGAGACTGGGCCTGGTTCGCTTAAACAGCCCCAAGTGAACTGCGTTGCAGGTCTACGGAGTGTGAAGCTGGTGGGTTAGGCCACGCTCAATGGTGGGACTAAATGTGGGGCCAGGTGAAGTCTAAGGCTCACTTCAAGAGTCAGGCCGACAGAACTGCATTGGGCTGAGTCTTGTCGCGGGGCTGGGGCTAGGTAAAGCCGGCAAAAAACGGAAGGGGGGCGGGTGGATAGGCAGGGCAGGCTGGCAGAGCTGCATGGGGCCCATTTTCCCAGACCATCTTTCTCATTGCCGCAAAACTCCTGCATCATGAGTTTGGGGCAGTGTCTCATGACGGGCCTGTGACTTTTTGCTCGGTATAGTGTGATAGGATGTTCTTCCAGCTAGTTTTAAGATGTTTGCTTCTCACTTTGCAAGTTTTGCAGAATGACAGGGTCCTGGCTAGACTTTTTTGCGCAAGCCGAAAGCTTTGGATCATGGCTTAGGACGGAAAGGCAAACACGATGCTGTTGGAAGATATGTGATCCTCATTGAGAAGAACAGCTAGATGAGGACTTGACTGTCGCCTTCTTCTGTCATCCTTGGCGTGACTATCGAAAGTTTTCAGGAACTGTGATACGTGTAAGCGTTTCTTTGATAAGGGAAAGAGCACTGTGATGGTGTGTGCAGGCGTGAAGTCCTCCGTTTGCTTCGGTTTCGCACCAGCTGCGGCTTCCCCGAAGGAATGGGTGTGCAAGTGCGAGCTACATGCTGTCAGACCTTGGTCGCTCACGCACTGCTGAAGCATGCATGGTACGAACCTTCATTGATTGTTGGCATTCTTTTTGGTTTTTGTGTTGTTGGTTCTGTTCATTCTTAGTAGGGGGCCTCAAAAAACAGGCGCGCGCTTTCATGTTTTTTTTTTTTTTTTTGTGGTGCTGTCCACGTAGGGGGCCTCAAAAAGAGAAGCAACCAGTTGTTGAAGTTGCTCCAAGTTCTACCAACAGTTGGACGGGAATCGCTCACGGTTCCGCCAGGTGAGCAGCTGAAGAAAGACAATCAGGAGCTGCGAGATACCCTCAACCTGCTGAAGGGCAGGCGCGGCACATGAACGGCTCGAGAAGCTGAGCTGAACAAGGGATATGTTTTTTGTTTGGGCATATTGCTGCTTTGCGAGCTGGCAAATCAAAATGGGCTGTGTTGGCATGTTGGTGCTCTCATGATTTTGCCATGGACTTGTTTGTTCTTCTTTGAACATCATGACATCTATGTTACAAGTGATGTATGATATACGGGATATATGTACATCTTGCATATATATATATATATACACATTTAGAGAGAGTGACAACCATACCTTCGAAGGCAGTTTTCTAAACCGTTTCTATGCAATATTGAGCAGCTTCAGCACTGCAGAACACGGACCCTGTGGAGGTTGCTCATGTTCTCATATTGGATGGAGCAACATGGTTGGCCAGTTGCTTTAATTTGTGTACCCGCGCATCATGATCTGATGAAGTTGTTGGATCAGGTCACTTTTATATCCCAGCAACGTTGTGAGGGAATATTGTTTGCCAAGCACTACTGAGATCGCCGGTACTGGTACTAAAGGGCAACACCACCCTCGCCTAAGACAACTCGCTTGTTGTGGGATTTCAGCTTGTTGCAGGGTGTTGGTTGCCAAGCAGAAAATTTGGGGCAGAACCTGTGCCGGAAGAATCCGGTTTGGTACCTCTTTCACCCGCTGACAATGTCTCACCTGACTATTACCGCCATTTGCCGAGAGTTTAGGACTTGGTAGATCCCTGTAGATCCGAGATGATCCCAGTGTTCGAGATCACCTCATCGAAGTTGAGTTTTCCTTGGTGGTGATGTGTGTTTTCGGAACCTGGCTTTTTCTCCTCTTGGAATTCAAGGCCTTGACTCCAGCAGGTACCGCAAGCTGCTTTTGGAGAACGCAGAACTTGCGAAGAAGGCTCGGCAACGTCGCGGAGGTTCCAGATGCACGTGGTTGTTCACATAGAAATGGGAAGCATGGACTGCTTTTAGGAGCACTTCAGCCAACGTGCTGAACGCGTTTGCTTGGACTTAAAAAACTCATGCGACATCGCTCAGCTTCTCACCGCTCACGTTGAGTTTCCAGCCAAGTTCCTCGGACCTTCAGTAAGGCTGTGGGATACTGTGGCACATTTTGAGGCTATCCATTCTCCAAGCCGAGGATGAGAGGGGGCAAATTAACGGCAGTCCTACCTTGAAATGGCCTGTCTATGACCTGACCCACTGTTTTTGTCCGCTAATTGTGAGATCCGGGTGAGCCTAGACGGGGATTGTGTGACAGGCGAATGCGCGCAAGGTTGGGGATCAGGGGGTTGCTTTCAACATCTTCATTTTGGACGATTCCCCAACTTATCCACGGTCGACTGGATCACGAGCTGCCTAAGTGCAAATTTTAGGGCATGAAGCAAAGGCTTGCGGGCGCGTTTCCTCAAGCAATGAGGCCAATCAGGGAGCCAGTTGATGGTTGGAGACTTGAGCCTCCAGCCTTTGAATGGAAACCATCCAACGTCTATATAAACGTAACTAGTCTTTCAGTGGTGCCCTTTTACCCCTTTTTGGGGGAGGGTTTCCCCTACTAAAATCGACTGCAGAAAAAGGGTACCCTTATTCTAACCTCTCTACTGGAGGACCTAGGTAACTACCCAAACCAAATCAACTCAAGGGAAGCGAAGGTTTGGGTCCCTAGAACTCACCAAGCCTTCGAATGCCAGGTCGGGGAAGACCCCGAAGGCACGGGGAAAAGTTTGGCAACGGCCTCTTGGAAAGTCGTTTTGGTGTGCCTGAAGAAAGACACACCCTTTTTAGTGGAGCAAGTGTTTGTCAAGCGACCACGCTTCAATGCAGCGTTTTGTCCTTTGCTTTTTTTGGAGATCTTCAAGTTGGCAAACACATATTCTTGATTTCATTGCTTGAAACAAGGAAGCAATATGCCTTTTTCCTAAGGGATACTGAGAGTGTCGCGCAGACTTCATCCTTGAACAGGATCAATTCTTTTCCCTGCATGTTTCCCTTTTAAATGACTCCCTGAGGCTTTACTGAGGCCTTGAGGCATTGGGAGGCAACGGGGGGGGGGCCTTCAGATGCCTAGATTAAAATGATACCATGGCCAATTGCTACTCAGTCAGCTGGCAGAAGGCTGCTTAGCATGCAGCGCGACGCCCGGAATGGTGTTGACAGATCATTGCCATGTTTGTCATGTTGGTTGTTGCGCTCCTGATCCATTGGCATTCTGCCGGTGATTTCGGCCTAGCAAGTGACCTTTGATTGCTTTTTCCACAATCACCTATGCGGCGCCGGAACTGCGGGATGCACGGGCAAGCTGCATGCAAAGTGAACTATGAGAACGTTCAGCTGCTTCTTTGAATCAACTGTTCAGCCGGCTGTGGCGCTTGCGAACCTGTCTTCTGTTTTTTTTGTGTTTTTTTCCAGCCGGCTTTGGCGCCTGCGAACATGTCTTCCGGGTTTTTCTCCGCTGCAGTTTGATGCGAAGTTCCGCTTGCTGCCCACGAGGTACTCCGCAAGTTGACATGGGACCTGACAAATTGGGTCACGGGTCCTGCTGGAAGTTGCGCAAAATTGTTTGGGTTCGTGAAAGGGTTTGAATTCCAACCCGTGTCACACAAAGCGATCCAATGGCAGCCAGTGGAATCGGTGGCCAGCACAGGTTCAAGAACCTGTCTCAAGCAGCCAATGGCGTTTTCTGACCTTCTGCCCCCCTCACAAAAGGGGAACAAGGGGCGCGGGGGGGGGGGGAGTTGGTGGTTTTCAAGCAGTTGTAGCCATGTTTGACGTTGATTTGCGGCAGGGAGTGAGTTCTCCCTCATGACGATGCAGGAGTCGAAGGGAGGGCAGATATGCCAAGGGCCGTTCTTCAGTATAATCTCTTCCACGAACAATAAATACGCCGACGTTACAGGTTTGCTTTAGACGTGTCCCCTGTTAATCCCCCATGGTTTCCAATGCTTTCCCTGCGGCTTCCGATGTTTTTTTCATGTTTTCCCGTATCTTCCACATGGTGTGCAATGTTTTCCAATATTTTTCTCATGGTTTTTCCACATTTCCAGTATTTCCCCCCTGTAATGGTTTCAGCATTGCTTCCAATCCCCCTGGCCGAGCAGGTTCTTCCTTTCTTGGCCGCTTGGGAGGGGCGGACCCTCAGGCTTTTTCTAACCCGATGAGCACCCCCCTCTTGTGCCTGAAGGGGTAGGGTGACAGCGCCCGCTGTTCGAGTGCTGCCGTTTCGGCCCCCGATGTTGTTGGGTTCAGGCCGCGCGTCCGGGGCAGCTGAGCCTTTCTTGCCTTCTTGTGGTTTCTGGCCGTGTGTGCGTGGGTGTGTGTGTGCGTGTAGGTGTGTCTGCTTCGCTGTTCTTCTCTCTCCTTTCCCCTTTTTTCTTCCTGTTGCTTTCTTTACATATTTCTCTTTGTTTTCCTTGCTTTCTTTCTTTCGTTCTTTCTTTCTTTCTTTCTTTATGTTTCTTTCTTTCTTTCTTTATGTTTCTTTCTTTCTTTCTTTCTTTCTTTCTTTCTTTCTTTATGTTTCTTTCTTTATGTTTCTTTCTTTATGTCTTTCTTGCTTTCTTTTTCTCTCTCTTTCTCTCTCTGTCATTATTTCTCTCCTTCTCTTTATCTCTTTGTTTTTCCCTTTCCTTCTTTCTGCTTTTCATTCGTCCTTCCTTCCTTTCCTTAAATTGCCCAATGTTTCTCCCCATGGCTCCAATGTTTTCCCCATCCAATCTTCCCCGACATGTTTTCCCCTGCCACCAAAGTGTTTGTTTGCAATTTCCCACAAGACACACATAGATGGGGCCTTTCATTGGACCCTCTTTGCTCCTGTTTTCCTGGAAGGTTCTTGTGACACTGCTTGCGATGCTGATGTTGCCCTGATGTTGCTGAGGGTGCAACACCATGGGGAGGCTGGGCAGTGGCCTGGCGGCGTCGAAGGCTCTCACCGTTTGAAAGCGCGAAAGGGGTCCCGCAGAAGAGAAGGTCTTGGAATCACCGGTGGCCCACCCCCAGATTCGAGGCCACAGAAACGGGGGGGAGGGGTAGGTGAGGAGCATTCCTTGTGTCCAACACGTCTGTCGGCGGATGAAGAGAGACTTGCTTACCCCCCAGGACGATGTTTGCGGTCTGGTCAGCGACAATGCCCTGCTCGTGTCGGAGCTGGCAAGCGGCTCCGCGCAAAAGAAGCAATTTGTTTGGCGATGTTGTTTTGTCTCCCCATACAAGAATACAAGATGTCACTAGCGGTAGGTTGATACGGTTTTTTTCCTGTGAAACAAACGAGGTTCCCAAAAACAATTTTGCGATTGAAAAGAGCAGCTGTCTGTGGCTTTGCTTGCATCTTCCTCCATGGCCTGATTGGTTTTCTTAACCTACGAGTGGGAGGTCTGTGAAAGAGAGACAACGCACCTCTACCAAAAAAAAACACAAAAAAAAACATGCATTTTGTCGTCAATCGTGGTCTTCACGGGTGAGTTTGTTGTGATGAGAGCTAAGATATGGGACTTTGCTTCTTCTCCGCTTGACACACAGCGACACGTACACTCCATGTTGCTCACATCTAAAATGAAAAACAACTACTACATAGTCCAAATATTCCTAGTCCTCTTAGAGGCAAGCCTGGGCATCAAGAAGGCCGTTCTCTTAATATTGAGTATGTGGCAGGTCGAGTGCTAAGCTAAGGCATGCCGATGCGCCAATTTGATGTTGTAACATCCGGTGTGTTGCAGGGTCTGTGTTTATTCAAACAATGACTTCACATTCCTAGATCTCGGTTTTGGTGTTTTCTTCTCTTTGGCAGCGGTTTGATTCGACTTAGTCAAGAGCATGGATACCTGGAAGTTTCCGGAGTGGTACATCCAAGTGTCTTGGTCCTTGGGAAAGGCCTTGATTGATTGATGCCCCGCACTCACTAACAGGCAGTTGCAAGCTAGTAAGCACTGGTTGACTGGTTGATCGACGATCTCCTTAATCCAAGAGGCGCAAGCACGGCCATGAACAGGCTTCCCGAATATGAACCAGCTGCTGGCCTGGCTGTCTAGATCAGACAGCTTTTGCCTTTGGAGACAAACATTGCTTTGAGTGCATCGAGTTCACTTGTGTTGCTCTCGTGGCAAGGCATGCGCAAGAAGATCGAAAACGTGCGAGATGAGATAGAGACTCTTCAGTCACCTTGAGTGCAACATGCGCCGTGCTGGAGCAAATGCTAGACAAGCCCAACACCCGTTTTTGCCATTCTAAAGAATGAGGGTACCCTGAAGGCGAAATGCACGTGCCATAAACAACTACAGGAGAAACAGCAACTCAAACTTGTTTGCATGTCCGGTTTTTACTTAAACTCCTCATTCTGTCGGCTTCACATGGAATGTTGCCAGCAGTGCTCTCACCCAAAATGCATCGCGACTCAGGTGAGTCAGCATTCACAGGTTCTGCAATGGTTCTCCTTGCGGACGTGCTATGCCCGTTTTAGCTGCAACTCAAAACAACCCTCGCATCCACTCTTTCTGCCCCAAATGGGCGGGTCAGAGATGCAAGGTTTGGTTCTGGACCCTTGGCCGAAATTATGACGAAGCTATTGCAACTTCGATTAATTGGAAGCGTTTTGGCAGTTATCCATACCTACTGTAAGGCCTTGGATGATTTCGCACATGCCTCAGGAATCTCAATGAAACCGTGGAGAAACATTGCTCTGTGTCATGCTGCAAGTGACGTGCCACATGTTCTCCGGGGCACAAGCTCCGATCGAGCGTGGCATAAACTCACGAGCGAAAAGCAGTCGATGCAAAATGGTTCACCCTGTCTTCACGATCGGCTCCGGGCACCGAGCACAGCTGTCACTCTCGCATGCACTGGTCACATCTCTTCCGCGGGCAAGGCCAAGGCTCGAATTTTATGTTCCGAGAAAGGAGAAGCCAGAGTGCCAGGTGCTTTACGGCCGTACGGCCGTGGGTTTCACTCTGAACTGACTGCACGCGCGTGAGAAAGGAGTTGGTTCCACGTAAGTCTCTGACTCCAAGAGTTGATCCCTTTAGGGTCACCTCGGATCTTTGACTATCGGGTGGGGTTGCATGGCCAAAACACCTACAATTTGACAAGACTCTGTCCTCTGCGAAAGGAATCGCCAGAGATGTTTTGCTTCTACAACATAGATCTCGCATGTGGAAAGAGCGCAAATACAAGCAAAGGCCGAGAATTGTGCGAGTTTCAGGCACTTCTGTTGCTATATGACCAGTGGTTGAGGATTGCAGGGCCGCCCACCTGCCCAAAATCTGCTTGCGCTACTCTCGCTGAATTTGCGACTCCATGAGGCTTCGAGGTTTTGCTCCGGTTTTACTCCCCTGCCAAAGAGGGGGTGGGGTGGGGGACGCTTTTGTTGAGGGGGTCCATGTTAATCTGCAGTCGAGCAAGAGGTCTAGCACATTGAGACAGACACTACGTTCACCAACATGGTCAGCGGATTCATGCCAGCCTTAAAGCTAGGCGGCTTGTACGCCGTTGTGCTTGCAGTGTGGCAAAGCCTTCGTGCCGGGAGTCAGATGGTGGGTGTTTTGGGTCAGGTGGCCGCACAATTGCCGCCGTGAGACTGAATGAAAGCAGTAAGCAGCATGTGATCCACATGATCCACCTGGCTTGTACAGTGCCTTCGGCAAAACGTACAAATATATCGACTTGGGGCACTTTCATCCCGAGATGTGGTGCATGTTGCAGTTTCCCATACGTAACTGTTCAAGCTTCCCCTGGGTGTGCCCTCTCAAGTTCTAGGACAATATGCCGGTTAAATCGTCAGATTGTCACTGTGCCGTAATAAACAGGAGTCTACCGTTCATGTCATGACTCCACATGCACCAATCCACCCACCTACCAACCAAACACCCAGCCAAGCAACCAGTCAGGCAGCCAAGCAGCTAGCCACCTAAATCATTGAACACCGATCCATCCACCATCCAGCACCTTGTCGATGTGCTTGGCATGGCTCGGAGGCTGGGACGGGAAGGGACTTTTCATACTGTATATGGCCCATACGCTGACATATTGCTCATATTGCTTGACTATCAGGAAGGTAGATCCATGTTCCTTCGCCAACTGCCAGGGAATTGCTTTTCGGCGGGGAATTGCCTGTGGATGACGGGCGCAACGCAAAAGCCCTTTGAAGACAAACGCATTGAGAAGTTCGGCCAGGCCGTTCCGGGCCCGAGGCCGTTCCGGGCGGCCCATGGCAAGCCCACAAAGTGGGAGCTACATCGGAAACCATCTCGGTGGAGGGGAAATGACCTCAGATATCTCTCATGAGCCAAGGGGAGCTTTCCCTTGGCTGTTGGCTGAAGCTTGTTTGGGCATAGCCACCCCAAGACACACCAACTTTCAAAGTTCTTTTAGAATGTTTGTCCGTCCCCCCAAAGAAAAACACAAAGCAGAACGGCACATCCAACGTTCACTGGAAATGTTCATCACCGAGGTGTTCTTTCTGCTCTCGGTTGAGTTTTTGAGGCAAAGCCTTGGCCGAGCGTGCTGTGAGCTGTTAGTTTAACTCATTTTGGAGGAGCAAGTGAGCAAAGGTGTTCTCAGGCAGATCTGAAGATAGCACACATGGGTGGTAGAACTTATGGACCCCTTATTGCACGTCTTAGGCGAACTTGACCCCTTTTGCGGTTTTCGGCCATAGGCTTAGGTGACACTGGCCTCACTTTTGAAAAACTTGACCATTTTAGTTCCAGGACCTTGAACGCAAAACCAGGGCTAACTATGGAACAAACACCATTTTAGCCCTACAGAACCAGTTCCACTTTGGTGCATTTTGCTTGGTTAAACATTTAGCAGGGGAGCAGAAAACAAACAAACAAAAACACCACCAAGTCCAGGTCGCTTCTTTCGGCCACTCCGGAAGAACCCGTGCTCGCCGCTCGCACATTCCCGCTTTCGGCCAGCTGCCGGCAGAGCTCCGGGCAGCGCGCCGCGGCTCAGGAGCGACGGGTGGCGTCATGATTTTGACCGTTTCTGGGGGTTGTCAGAGTCGGGAAATGGGGGTTGTTTCAAAATTGAACCCATCACTTAGGGGGATGACTTCGCTTTCATTTGGTGAAATGGCTGTGGTTGTCAAAACCAATGGGATCCCATTTTGGGGTGGGTGAATTCGCCACCCATTTTAGAACCTATGTTAGTGGGGATTGGGATGTCCACTGGGGCAGGATTTTGACCCATGGCCAAACGGGTGTGGCTCAGAATGAAGCAGGGGCAGACCCGCAGGTGGACTAGTCTACCTTTCCGAATGTACAGGGCAACCCATGTTGGACCCCTATGTTTGGGGCCGCCCCCAAGTGAATATTTGTCATTTTCCACCCGGTTGGGTCTAAACGGAATCGACTTCACTACTGGCAATATGTTGTTGTTCTTTTCTCCTGTGGACTGAAGCAAATGGAAGCTAGAAAAAAATGGGTCCTCTCAGACTAGTGTTGCTTGCACAACGAGTTTGATGCTTGATGTACCAAGCCGCTTCCTGTCTCGTTTCGGCCGTCAAGAGGAACAGTTGAGCGAACAAAGCAAGAAGCTAATTTCAACAACGCGAAGCCTAAGCTGACAGCTGACGCTTGAGTTGTTGAAATTGTCATGTGAGCGGTGAATAAGAGACGCATGTCTGGAAGTCCGCGTTTTGATGCGTACTGCAATGATTCCGATACATGTGAGGCCTGTTGAGCGTTGCAGGAGTGCAAAACCTCCGATCAACATGGCTTCCATTTCTTTTGGCAACTTGGCTTACTCGGGACTTCAGTCGGTGTGCAACTTGAGCCCGAGACAGGTTCTCCATTTTGTTTAGAGCTGGCAGGCACAATCGCATGCGGCAACATGCCTCTTCAAGGCGGAGGCGGGTGTGTTGCTTGAGCGACCGCAATGGACTCACTTGGGGCCGATGTTTCTTTGTTGCAAGTGATCCAGAGTGGACAGCTAAGGTGCTGTTCATACAAAAGTTTTCAGCTGGCGCCTTTTGCCCAGTCTCGTGTTTCAATTTTGACAGCCATGGCCCGCTGGCCTGAAGGCATCAACGAGGTACGAGCAACTGGCAAGAAACGTTTGGCTTGGCAAGTGACAGCGCAGATGGCAGTACTTAACATGTCTTCCACTCCTAGAGGTTAGCGGTATCTAACAGCTGTGGACACGAAGCTGCCTCAGCCTTGTGTGTTTAGCTAATTGAAGCTTAGATGGTATTGCAGACAAGCTTATGACGTGCAACGGTGTGTAGTTGGTTGCGATATCATCCTGATTTCGTCAGATTCTGGCGAGGCTACAATAATGAGACACTTTGTCTTGCCGCTTCGGAGAATGACTGCCAGTCATGTATTCAGGAGGCACAGTATCTTTTGCGCGTGATATTATTAATTATTCGCGATCGGCTTGATTTCTGGTCGCAGATGCTTTCAGTTGATCTCTTATCATGGCCTTCCAATTGGCGTGGGGAAACGCAGATTGATCAGCGCAGCCTAAGAATGCATGAGCAAACAAGTTATGAACCGGCTTACCACCTAGCATTCCGAGCCAAGGTTGGTGCGCCGCTTACCAGCACTCACTGTTCAAACCGAGTATAGTATTTCCTTTGCCGGCCAGTGCAACATATGTGGTCAGGAGAGTAGCGCCAAGCGTGGTGTTTATTTGAGCCGGTGCTCACCTGCTAGCGTCGGCCTAAATCTGAACTGCACATTTTGTTTGTTGTTTTTTTGCGCAAGGATGCGCTGTTTGTACGTCTTCACTGGTCTTGGCCAGTTGTTTGTCGTTTTTGGTTTTTTGGGTTCTGTTCATTTTCCGTAGGTCTTAGTCCTTTAACTGACCGTGGCATGTTGGACATTTTTTTCAGGGACGGCCCTCTTTGCAAGAACATAGCTGATGTGTGTCTCACCTTTTCGTAGGGGGCTGCCCATACCAACGCTTTTTGCAAGCCCATACCAAGGCTTGTGAAGACGTGACGCCCAAGCGGCCAGCCGAAAGCCTTAAGCGCTCGGCGAGTGCAGGTGGGGCCAAAGCTGGGCCCGGGCTCTCAGAAAATCGCCTCAACCCAAAAGCGGGGAACGAGGGGCAGATTTGAGGAGGTCTTTGAAGGGATATGGCCATGGGGCATAACCTAGCGCGATCCCATTTTGGGGTGGATGAACATCCATTTGCCACCTATTTGGATGTTCAGGGGTACAGGGTTTTGACCCACAGCCATATGTTGTCTTTCTCCCTGGCTGAATTTCATGGCTCGGAAATGAGGACTTGATGCATCTAGACCCTTTTACTGCCATGTCAAGGCAATAGTTCGCAGACATGAGAGTTGTTATTTGGTTGACGCATTGAGACTTCTTAGTGATTGAGGTTTTGCCCACGACCCAGGACACAGGGCCACTGACAGGCAATGGCACTTCGATTTACTGGCCTAAATTATCTCACGGGCAAGCATTGACCCATGGTCAAAAGACCTGCTTGGCTATAGATGGTTATGGCAGTTTAGTAGGGGGTGTAGACAACCGATGTAAGGCTGTAAGGGACCCCATTGAGGGAGCCATGGCCATGACCAGGTCGGAACTGTGGCAGTGCTTTGTTGTCGTGTTTTCTTGGACATGTGCAAATTCCATATACAAACGTGTTTGTGCTTTCTACTGTCCCCCCCAAAACAAGATCAACTCGAGGAAACCAAACACAAAACCATCCTCAGACACTCGTTCTAGAAGCAGCCACTCACTGTTCCAAGAGTTCTGGGAGAATGTCTATTTTTGTTTTGTTTCGTGTTCGTGAGTGTTTTTTTTTGGCTTTGGGCAGGGCTGATCTAGTGGATGTGCTTTTATTGAACGAAATCCCTACTTAAAGTTCCAGTTTCGAAAGGAAGTTGGAGTTGAACTGGCTTTCAGAATTAGCTGTGCTGATATCTGTTGACTGAAGACAATTCTATGGACAGGACATCCTGTGTAAATTCTAAATTCAACAAACATTCCAATTTCTTACTTGAAACCCATACTGCTTGAAATAGGTAAAAGCACGATCTTTGGACCTCTGAGTTCTTTACTTTTGGCATTGTGCCTAATTTATGTATCACATTATACTCAATTCTTACTGACTTTAGATATAACTTACTAAGGACAACATCCACACATGTTTTCTTTTTAATGATACTTATTGTGTTCTATTTCAGGTTAGTTTTTGTCAGTTTTTTCTTTCCAAAATAAGTTCCTTTACACAGTTGTTCACAGCATCAACATTTTAAACACATTTCAATCGGATCTCAAATAATCAAAGCAAGCGCAAGCAGCAGATACATAATTGCATACACAATCAGATCAAAGTGTAGCAACATGTGCAGTGCCCACAGTCCCCAGCCCTCTATTAGAAGGATATCCCATATGTTTTCACAGGCTCCCGAAGCATTGAGGGCGAATTGGGCCATAAGCCCTTGCGCGAATTTGGGCTGAGGACAGCGCATGCCAGTTACACGGGAGCCGTGCCAGGCAAGATGTGCCGGAGTGTTTATCGCATCCCCGGGAATGTTTTTTTTGGCTTCCCTTTAACCAAAAAAGATGGGCACCATTTTGAGAAACTCCACATGTGAAAGGGCGTTAGCATATACATGGCGATGTGGGGAAATGGAGGGCACAGGGCAGCTACGTGAGGAGGGGATTCAGTGGTTGGTTTCAAACCTTGACTGCATTGCATGTCGGTTTTGCTACCCCTCCCCTTTTAAGGACATCAGACCGCTTTCAGAATACGGCCGGAAGAGCCGAGTGAATGACACAATTTGTGCACGCTGATTGGAGCTTCTTGATTGCCTTGGCTTTCCCTTTTGTTTATAAAAGTTCCTTGGGTGTAGCCTTTGCTCAGCTTCAAAGATGGAAGACTCAACTCCAAAAGAAGAAAATAAGTTGTGCCATGCCAGACCAGTCCACGCAATCCCCTCAAGAAGCATATGGGTGTGTGTGTGTGTCAAAATAGGGGACACCCCCACATTCACGTTCTGCCTTTGGTCCTTCAAGCCCTCACATATTGGTAGAACACATGTGCTTCAAAATGCAACATGTGTTTTCGGCTCAAAACATGTGCTTCAAAATTATTGTCGCACAGTTTATTTGGCAACAATAAATGTGTGTTTGGCATTTATCTTGACAAATGAGTACAGAGATGTGCAAGCATGCAAGCATGCGGTACCTACTAGCGCAGTATCCGAGTTGGCGACTGTATGTCAAATGTAGTTTCATGTAAATGTGTGACGGTTGCTGAAGTCATGTTTTCCATGACAATTCACGATTTCTACTTATAGATCCTCCTGAGTGAGTTTGTGGACGAATCTGTTGAAGGCAAGCTACAAGCTGACTATTTGACACCTGCCATCACGTTTTCATGCGATGACTGGCGTTTGCAAAAGAGCACATGGCGGAAGAAGACGCGGCAGGCCAACAGTCGCGCGCAAAACGAAACCAAGCATTTTACCCAAAGGCCGCTCATTCTAAACCCCGTGCTTGACTGTTTCAGGCTGCTTGAGTATGGCTCGATTCGTGGAAGCTCCGGGAAAGCGCGGCGAAAACTCATAGCTCATAAAACAACCGCAAGCTCCTGCGAAGCATGCGGAGGCTTTTACGTGCACCCATTTGGGCTGGAGGTCTCGCATTTTACGTAAGACCGTGGCGGGAGAAAAGCGACGACGTGTGCTCCGAAGCTCCGAAGCTCGCAGCGCCCGGCTCACGGAAGCCCGAGCGGACGCCTGAGCCGAAGAACGTCGGGAATCGACCCGTCCCACCCCCCCACTGAGCCCGGAAGCAGAAAAGCGCTGGCAGGGGATTTCACAGACGGTTCTTGCTTGTGATAGAGCAAGCCGGCAAGGGTTCTTTGCATGGCGTGATTGGCCAAAGGAGAAAACGACGCGGGATGTGCTAGCTTAAGTGAGTGAATCAACAAGGCAACCAAGTTTGACGCTGAGTCCCCAAACCAAACTGCTTGAGCTTACATCCGAGAACAAGGCATCGAACGATGCCCTCAAGGAACGTCTTGGGAAGAATTGACTAGCTAGGAATAATTTCTCTGGGTTTTCTTCGGGGGCTTGCTTTGCGGGGTGTCGTTTTTGCGCTATGCTGGTTGCTAGAGCTTGGACATCACAATTGAAGCACGCTTGCCCCAAATCAGCGCTCTGTGTGTACTACTTCTGAATATGACTATAGCATTTGTTTTTCAGTGGCTTTGTGTCTGCGGGAAGTGAGACATGTTGCAGTTGATTTGGGCATCTCTGGCCTTTCGCTCAGCTTCCCAGATTCTGCCAGGTGCGGTTCGCCAGGCGCGTCGGAAAAATGTGTCGCCACGTTCGGCCCACCTAAGGCTCTAGGGCCTGCGGGGAAGAAGATGATGTGAGTCAGTCAGGGCCGCAGAGGCCATCTTCATTTATCACTGCCATGGCTCGCTTGAAAGTGACATCATGATGGCAGAAGCATCAAATAGACGCACGGGCTACGGAATGGAATGCGTTCCATTGCGGGTTTTTGGTCTAAGGGCAAGGGCGATATAACGGTTGACACTGAGGTCGACTTCAGAGACCCCCAGCTTGACACCAAAACACACACATGCGTATCACTCCATGCCGCTTTGCATTCTGCTCCCGGCGTGGAGCAAATGTGGGAGTCCGGCGAGAAGCCTCCCTCTATTTGGGTGCCTCTGAAGTTGGCCTTCACGAAATTGCGCGTCTTAATGCGCCCGCAAACTACCCCACGCAACCTGAATGCTGGGCTACCGTCACCGGAGGAAATGGGTGTGTCTTCCACTACCAAAATGGTTGGCTTCCTTTTGGTTTTCCTTGAACCCCATCCCAACAAAGTACCCTCGAAAAAGACATCCAAATGGGTTCACCCAGTTTGAAAAGTTTGTGCTTGGCAAAGGTTGTCTTACTCCACACTGGGCTGGTTTCATGGCTTCCTTGCACCTTCCTCATCTGAGGCACTACTGGCCGTGTGACCAAAGACCAAGGTAGGGGTACATTTCATGGTCCCCGCTGGCAGGCCCTTGAATGGGTACTTGACAGAATCACCAAATGTGTGAAGCAGACATTTGGGGCTAAAGCACCCATGACCGTCTGACGCATGAGAGGTTGCCATGTTTACCTCTGCATGATTTCCGAAGGCTGGGACCAACGGCCTACCAAAGGCGAAGCTTTTGATGGGGGATGACCACCACGCATTGTCATGAATCAGACTGGCCTCGGGTTTGATGTGCGTCTTTTGAGGCTCTTCCCAACTGAAATGTCGACTGCAGGTCTTTGCCGGTGCGGCGCTTCAAAGAGAAGGAGGGATTCTCCGGGAAGCGACGGACTGGCAAGCAGCTAACCTTTGAGTGGTTGAGACAGCGGACATGTGGCTGTGGGTCAAAACCAATGGTACCATTTTGGGGTAGGCGCACCACCCATTTTAGTCTATTTTAGTGGGGATTGGGATGTTCACTGCGGGTACGGGCTTTTGACCCATGGCCATGTGGCGGTTCGTTCTGGTTCGCTGACTTTGCGACATCGCAAACCTTAGGCTCTTTGATGAATTGCTGGTTGTATCGTCTGGTGTGGCTTAAGCGGGGAAGGATTGCGAACTTGTGGCGAAACAGTCGTGGCATGGACCTGCCTTTGCTGTCAAAGATGTCTTCCACCCCCAGCAACCGGGTATTTGCCCTTTACGTGGCAATTATATTATGGTTGGATGCCCAAAACCCGTGGGGTAGTGGTTTGCAGGTGGACAACATTTTAGAGGGTGGTGGTTCTGCATCTGACATGTTTGGTCCTTGAAGGCACCAGGCTTGAAGTGTTTTGTCGTATGCTTGTGAGAGGAAGCAAATCTGTTGGCAGCTGTTTGGTGTTATGGGATACACGGGTCTACAACTTGATGTCATAGCATGACCTGTTGTCGAGTTCAGCGACGTGGTGTCACACAGTATCAAACTAAGATCTCTTTCAACAGCAAGCTCTGAGTGTTTGCTTGCAGAAGGGCTTTAGAATCGCGCTGTTGCTAAGAGTTGTGATGTGCCGTCTAATCCAGCTGTCGGAGGATGCGACATGGTTCTGCCTTTGCCGTACTTCAAGAGGAACCATTGAAATGCACCAAGTTGAGCGGCCATTGCGACGCAAAGATGCTTGTGAATTGTAAGCGTTGTGCCAAAGGTCACAGCTGAACATTGGATGGAGTCAGCTGAGAGGTGGCAGCCAATGTAGCTAGTGAGTTCGAGGTTCAGACAGGATGCCCAGTAGTCTACGGTCAATTTAGCGGGTACATGGGGAGGGACTCTCTATCTAAGTTTCCCACAGAGAAGCTGGAGGAGACTAATTGGTCCCCCCAAAACAAATTTGACTGCGGCGTATTTAGTAGATGACATCGAGGGATCTTCCATCGGAAGCTGGGAGGAACAAGAAGCATGCATGGCAGAAGTTTCTTCATGCTCTATATGCAGAGCCAGTGTAAACCGATGAGGAAGGAAAACAACGCCAACCCCTGGGCCCAGGTAAGCCTTCGATCAGGCACACGTTTCTTTCCCAACACGACAAAGGTTTGTTCGATGTGACCGACAGCAACACCGAGAGCCAATCGACCGAGAACCAACCGAGAACCACGTGATTATGGACACCTTGGCAGAAGACAGAAAGACTACGGGAAGGAGATTACGGGAAGACTCGGGGAAGGAGGTTGACCTTCAGCTCAAAACATTGAACACCGACGTCAACGATCATGAGGCAACAGCACTTTGGGATTTTTCCCATCCCGCTGCCATCGGACCGGTCCTTTTGGCCTAACCCTACCTGCAAACCAAGTTCGGCAAGCAACGGAAAGCAAGTTGACCACCAACGAAGCTGACACAGTGCAAGTCACTCTGACAATCGCCCGACTGCCTCCTGTCTCCTGTGCAAGTCCACTGGTAATATATATATATATATATATTATTATATCGCCCCTCCATCATTGCAAGTATGATGCTGTACCATGGATGGCATAGCAAAGTACAACTTGCATTGGCGACCAGCCCACAGCCATTGCCCAGAGGCAATGGCAAGGCAGCTCACAGAATACCCCATCGAAGACGTGTCACGAGCCCGTCTACACACCTGAATACAACTAGAGCCATTTTGCAGAAGAATGGGAACCGGCTAATCACCTTCAAGTCGAAATGCAAACACAAAAAAAAGGGGGTCGTGTTGTCACAACTCCCAACCGCGTCAAAGAAGCGCTCTCCACCACACGAAGGCCAGTTAGACACACACTCGGAAGTTCACCGACACTGCAGCTCAGACTGAGAAGTTCATTCAAGGCGCAGCAGTCGACCATGGAAACCGGACATGCAAGCAGCGGACGCGCCGAACATGCCCCTGGAAGGACAGCTCAGCAACGTCGAAATCCAACTCTAAAACGCCCCAAAGGCAAAAAAGGCCCGTTATCTTTTTCACACGCAACAGCCCAAGAAGCACAGACAAACCGCCGCCACGGGGCATCCGGCGCCCCCCCCCCCCCCCCCCAAAACTGCAGCCCAAGCCGGGCAAGGACACCGCTAGAACCGCGACACAAAGAGCCTGATGCCAACGGCAAAATATACACTACCCGAGTTCATGGACTTTAAACTTTTGGGAAGACCATTTTACTAATTAGTAAACAACAAGTTGTTTTTTTCTTTGTGGCAGCTCAGCAACTGTGTACAGGCGATTTGCGTTCAACAGACATGTTGAGCCACTAGCGCACAACCCTCCAGGTAGTGACAGCAGTGCGCGGGCTCAAAGCCAAACATAGGGTGGACGAAACGTCATGGCCAAGAACGGCGACACCACGGATTTTTCGTGACCCTGCACAAATCCACAAATCCAGGAACGGCGCCACCACCCGCCAACAAAACAAGCAGCCCAACATTTGGTGCCTGTTCAAGCCCCAGGGTTTCTGCGAACGCCGAGCTGCTGATCCCCGCACCCCCATCGGAACAAATCTTCCAACCGCTTCAAAGAAGTGCTTTCCGTCATCGTTGGTCGACGATGGCTCCGTTTGCATTCATGAAGCCGGCAAAGAAGTTCCTTTCCTTGGTCTTCCATGGACCCGCAAAACCAGGGTCCTCCTTGATTTTGATCTTGGCTCCAAATGGAAACTCGGCCAAAGGCCTGCTTTTCCAGGGTCCTGGAAGATCAAGGCTTTCTTGGCATCCACGAAGGCAAACGACATTTTTCCAGCTTTCCCTTGCCACCTGCGCCTCTCGCGCCAGGCGCGAGCCACGGTGCAGGCCTACTTGGACTTCAAGCCCGGCCAGGTGGGTTTTTTCCGAAAAAATGCCAGGCGCCGTTTCGGTGTCATGCATTGTTTTTGTTCAGTTTCTCGCATCTTTTTTCTTTCCGGAGATGCCATTTTTCAGCTTCTCGCAGATTGCCCATGTGCCCGCGTGGCTTGCTCGTGTGCCCATGTAGGTTGCGGATCTTATTGATGACTTTAAACGACCTTTGGGAGTCGGGTTTCTTTGTGACGGGATACCTCCGCAGTCTCCCGATTGTTGCTTCCCGCTAGGACGCTGACCTTTCCCGATGGCCGGACTCCTGGGTGAAGGCTTGACAGGGTGTTGGACCAGTGGGTTTCTAATACAGCCAGTTGCAATGAGCAAAGCCCTTCGAAAGACGATTGCCTTTCCGAAGCCTATACAATTCGAATGCTTGCCTCAGAGTGAGTCCTGGAACTTGGGCGACAGGGTGTTGGACCTTGCCTATTGCAGGTGGCAAGTGGGGTTCTTATGAACTGGGATTTCCCCCCACAGAGGTCACTATTTGTGCTCCGAGGCCTACATTTTAATTGGTGCTTGCCGGAGTGAGCCTCACTTCTTCTGGCTTCTTTAGGGCCTGAACCAGCCATGCCCAAAGATCGTTTTGGGCACCCCGTGACTGTTTTGGAGACAGGCCGCATGTAAGAACAATGTGTTGCCATGTTCAAGCACGCAGGGTTTCCGGCTGGCGACTGATGGTTGGCCCGGGGGTCCTTTCAGGAGGGCCGTACGAAAAGCCGCAGTCTCACCTCAACTGCTCTCCGCCTCTCCACCTCTCCACCTATGCTGGGCAAATGGCTGCTCTGAGGCCGAGCACGAAGTCGCTCGCAGGCGGGCGAGGTTCCCTGGACGGAAGTCGAAGCCCGTCCGGGTGGCATGTTGGTTTTGCTTGTTGTGCTCAGATTGCTGACCACCTCCCCGGGGTTTGGTTGTAAAAGAAGGATGGCTGACACAAGGGTCATGATCACAGGCACACACACACACATTCAAGTCCTGTTCACCCCTTGTACTTCTCACACACATCTCAATTAAGGCAATGAGCATGACATACATGTTCAGGCAATTGGGATTGCAACCTCACCAGGTACAGCAATTACTGTGTCAGCATCTCAAAATGAATGGTAGAACGCGTGCATAACAAGCAGTTGGGGCATGGGCGTTTCTGGCCACAAAACTGGGCCCCCAAACACGTTTCATTCCAAGCATTCATCCTTGGAGGGCCTGGAGATGTCCGGAAGGGATCAGCATGGCAAGGCCGAATAGCCTCTCTGAGTGTGATTGAGCAAGAGCATCAGCTTTTCAAGCGCGTCGGACATTAGCGACCTACGCATACGAGGGCCACGCGTTTGCCGAACATGCCGCATGACTTTGCTTTGGTTGTAAGCCTCAACTTCCCTGACCTTGCTTTCCGGCGCCAGGATATGCGCTGGAGCCAACGCGGGACCTGACGCAGTCAGAACTGGGTCTGCAATCACTGTGGCTGGCTTCTGCAGCTCCGTTGGCCCAGTGGCAGCTATTTGACCCTGCCCGATCTGAACCACAGGCCCTCACCGAGCCGGCCCCGGCCGCCCCGCTACCTGAACCGTGGCAGTCGCAAATGGCCACTCCACATTTGACTGCGTCACAGCAGCAAGTGCAAAGTGAGCCGCAGATGACGCCAGCCACGCGTGGCACGCCGCCTTTGCCTCAGCCAAAGCCTGAGTCAGGGACGAGCCAGCCGCTCACGCAGCCATTGGCCTGGCCACTGTTCATGAGCCCAGCACCTACGCAAGCTCAGCCACAGGCAAGTGACCAGCCGCCGCCACCGCAATTGCCTGCGCAATTTGCAGTAGTTGAACCAACGACTGTACCACAGACGGACCAGCCTCAGTCGCAGGCAGGCTGGGGAGACGTGTTGAGCGGTGGTATTGGAGCAGAGGGATGAAACTCTATGATCAGTAGGGAATGACCATTTTGAGACTTGCTGTTATGGCAAGTCATTTTCTTTCTGTAGCAGGTTGCACATACTGGCTGCTCTATAGGTCTTAGGTCTTAAGGTTGACCGCATCGTTGAGGGATTGCTTTCATAAGCAAACTAGCATCTCTTTGTTTTGCAAGGAAATCATTCATGGAACTTTCTTACTTTCATGTTCCTGAAAAACAACACTTGTGGGGAAACAGCACTCGCTTGCCCCATAAATCAGTCGCAGATGTACAAAGATCATGTGAGTCTACACACGGCTTTTGAGTGAGACAAGATGCGCTGGAACCCATGTCTGACCTTGACCAGCCCATTGCAGAAAGTCACGCCTTGTGCCTTGGTCGATTTGCTGTGCGCCTCTTCAGTCTCATTGCTTTACTTGGTGTTTCCCAGCCATCCCGTTAGGCTTTTCGGCTTTGAGGGCCTCGTGGTACTTTCCGTTGAACCCACAAACAGTCAGTGTGGCGCTTTTGGCATGCGATCAGAAAACCAACAGCCCATGCCTTTTCTTGTGGTTTCTGATTTCCTTGGTGCCATAAGTAGGGAATCAGGGAATGAACCTGGTCCCCTTAAAGGAAACCAGCAGTTGGATGGTTCTCCTCGGGGTCATTCAGTTTCTCATTCCCTGATTCTTGGAGCCGAGATAGCCCAGGGCCCTGATCCTGACATGGTGGACGAGGCGCTGCCAAAGCTTCAGCGGATTGGAAGCGAATGGTCAGAGAGTCATACTGTGGATGGACGAAATCCAGCACAATTTAAGAACTCTGGGAAACCATTGTTTGTTGGTATTTACAGGAGAATCATCATTCCAGAGGGCTCTTAGGCGGTGCAGGATTTCGTCCATCCACCGTAGGCGTCCTTTTGATCGGCTAGTTTGGTTGGAGATAGATGGGTTCCACTGAATTGGTTTAGATTTCGCATTTACCCATCTATTTTACCGAAAGGAAACCTCTGACCTCAGGCCGGCGGATTGTCATTCCGATGCAGAGCGAGCCGATTTGATGCGCACTGCACCACCGGAGTGCGTATCCGAACCCTCCGAGAGCAGGGAGTTAAAGCAGCATGTGTGTCAGTAAAGTTTTGCGCAATGCAGTCCCTCTTTTCCCCGCACCTTGCAAAGGAACACCCATTCACTTCTGAAGGAATTTATCCACAACCTTCATCGTGCCGTTGAGTTGAGGGGCAAAAGGTGCTCAGCCCCATTCCAGTTGTGCGTCAAATCTTGAACCAACATGGGAATGCCGGTGCAGGTGACAAAGCATCTACTGCTGGCCAGAGACAAGATTGAGGCACCGGGTGTTTGTTTGGATTCTCAGTTCACAGCTCTTCGTTCAGGACATGCTCTGTTTGACTTTGGTTTGTGCTGCAAGCGGCTATGTATTCTTGCCCTGGCTTTGGCGGCCGCCGCCGGCTGCTGCTGCTGCTGCTGCTGCTGCTGCTGCTGCCGACATCGATGAAGCCGTTGAGCGACGGGTCGTAGACGACGAGGACGATGATGATGCTGATGAATTGGAGATGTTTCGCCAATGTTGAATTGATGGTGATCTGACGGATTGATCATTGATGGCATGATAAAATTGAATCAAATTCAGGATTGCGGGTTGAGGATTGACGATTGAGGATTGAGGATGGAGGATAGAGGATGCAGGAGACATGGCCGAGGATGGAGTAAGGATGGAGGAAGGACGAGGATGAGGATGATGAGGACGACGACAATAATGATGTTGATCACGATGATGATGATCATGACGATGATGATGATGATGATGATGATGATGATGATGATGATGATGATGATGATGATGATGATGATGATGATGATGATGATGATGATGATGATGATGATGTAGGTTTACCGGCCGTGCTTGGGCGTTGCATTGCCCAAGTTTGCTGTTTGAATCATTTTGTTGTGGCCAATCGTTAACCAAGCCTGGGTAACAGTATGTCTGGCGCCATTGCATGCGTTTAAAAGATGCTTCAAATTCTTCTGAAATAGCTGACAAATCCAAGAAATTTGGCTGCAGCAAGAACAGGCAGGAAGAGGGCATCCAGAGCAAGATGGCAGTATTGACCCCATAGTCATGTTTGATGTAGTGAATGCAGTTTGCTGCTTGGGAGGCAAGCTATCGAGTGTGGCTGTCTAAAAATTGTCAGCCTCTCTGAGTTGGTGTTTGTAGTTGTCATCATCAAGTCAATGTTTATGCAGTATGCACATTTACTTGTGCGTTGCTTATGCCCGAACAGGAGAACAGTCCGAGAACAACTGTATTTGGGCCCTCGCCGAGGCCGTGGAACGTGAGTTTGCCCAAATCATGGGCGAGCTCGCCTCGTGCGCAGGGCTGCGGTGGACTTATTCTTGGACTAGGATAGGTACCCATCCTTGGATGCACCTGACATCTGACAAAGCAATGAGATTGGCTCTTTGAGCTCACAATGTTTGTCTTGCTATCAATCTGGCGATAGGATGGGGCATCGTCTTTGCCTCGGAGTGATTTGGAACATGGGCAGAAAGTGGCAGAAGCATGGGGTAGGGCAGCCAGTGGCTTCAACCGGCCGAGTATCAAAATGCAACTGAGACGCAGCTTTGGAACGGCTTTCGAGACAAGAACAAGTAACCGCAGCTACAATGGATCAGTGTGATTGTATGGTTGTGAAATGATCAAATACAATGGTCCTGGAGTCGCAAGATTATGATTTCGATACCAAATTCTTCGTTTCAGATGTTATATGTCATGCACTGCAATTGCATTCTGCGCCGAGGGCGCTTGATTTCCCAGCTTGTCAGCCATGTTTGTTGTTCTGCGATCGTGAGCGTTTTGTCTTAGAGATCTTAGAGTGAACCTGCAGACGGAGACGACTCTTCCGAAGCAGATGTTTCGCAGATGCGACAGCATAGCAGCCCCTGAAATATGAAATTCATGCGGAGCTTGAGCTGGGATGTGTGCTATAGAACCACAGCTTGCCTTTCGACTCATGAAAGAGTCCACGTTCAGGTACGGCCGGAAGTCCGCCTCATCGTCGGGACTCCTGTTGCACTTTCATGGAAGAGTCGCTCCGTTTGGAGTGAACATGCCAGAGGGCCTTGGGATAAAATCTCGCAGAACTTGGACATCTCCAAGCATGAGAAGCTCACTAGTGTCGCGATATCCCAAATTGAAATCGCAGACAGATTCGCGATGTTTGAGGTTGTGCGTTTGGCACGCGGGCATCAGCCTCAGGGATCATTTCCGTTGAACCAGACAGCCGCTCAAGCTGGCAGGATGACTTGTAGGCCACTCAAGTAGAGAGAGAGACACAGAGGTCTCAGAGAACCAGCCAATGTCTGGAGGACTTTATGGTTTGGTTTCAGCATTTTAACCATTTTCTGGTGTCTGACCAAGTACGGAAGCAATCGTTTCTCTAGAGTATGCCAGACTCAGCCAAGCCAACATTGGCCACTGATGTCCTAGACCATGGTAGTCGGGCGTTACTTGTGGGGCCCATGGAACTTGCCAGGAAGTTCGCTCCTCGTTAGTGGAAGACTTGTAAGGCCCAATGAACAGAGCAAGTGGAGCCAGGATATCCAATGTGGAATGCACTGGGCACGCTTGTGAGGTCAGAAGTTGCCACAAGCTCAGCGGGCAACGTCGCCAACCCGTCTCCAACCTTTAAACTTGGGGGGTCAAAGTTAAGGGGTGTCTCCATTTAGGCCAATGTACGACTGAGGTTTGTGTCCCTGTTCTGCTTGAGTCATGTGGCCATGGGTCAAAATTCCGTTCTTCAGTGAACATCCCAATCCCCACTAGAATAGACCAAAATGGTGCACCTGCCCCAAAATGGGATCCCATTGGTTTTGACAACCACAGCCATGTGTCCGAATTCTCGGCGGATAGGCTTGTTTGCTGCATGCTGTCGCTACAGCTGGCCTCCAGGCCTTGGCCTAAACCCACCTGGGACGATTGAACTGGGCGGCGGCAATTTCAAGCACTCCCGCACCAAGTCCACGAAGCCTTAGCTTCAGCTCTGGTTGCAAGCGGTGCAACTGCTTTGTCCAACCTCTACTGTTTGCGCTACTCAGCTGTTTCACGGCATTTGATTTGGAATGAGTGTTTCTCAAGATGGTGGGCACCCGTTACGTTTTTTTTTAAGGGAAATTCTGTGTATTTTTTCTTTGAAGGGAGACCCAACGGAGACCAACCACGTGGGGGCCTTAGCGAGGTGCCGACCTCCGCCGAGGCTCGTTCAGACGGGTTGCGAGGAGCGAACCTTCCCTCGGTGAGTCGGAGGCTTTTCGAGGGGTGGATTTTCCATTCTTTTCAACCATCCTTCTTTTCAAGAACCGGCTGTTTCCCCCTTTTTTTTTGGGGGTTTCCTTAAAAGACAAGAATCCCTGGAAAGAATGGGGAAGGTAATCCTAGAGTCTTCTGATATGCCGCGAAAACATGCTCCATGTTGTGTTCGAAACAACGCATGGTTTTACGTTTATGTTAGATTTGCCTGTTTGAAGAAGTTTTCTGCGTTGGGATCCTTCCTCAACCATTTGCCCAGTGTTCCTCCGATGCGTTTTTGCTGCTCGGATCCTCGGTACTTGTTCAGCACCTTAATTAAGGCTTTAGTTTGGATGTTCCATCTTCGGCACATCCGAAAAGTGGCCTGCTTGCTTCCCCCCTACTCCCATCTTTTTTTTGAAAAATGGCTTTCCAGGGTGAATACCTCCTTTTGTGATAAAAGGGTGGACATCATACCCTAAACAAAAAGCAGGTATTGGGTGTAGGGCGTAAAATCTTAAAAGCATTGGGAGCATCCTCGCAACTTCAGGAGCAAGGGCGTGGCCCGTTACTTGCAATGTTCTGGACACGTGTAGCACGTCACCATTCACTCATCTATAGACTTCGCATGCATGAAATGTGCCCCGCCCTCGCATTTGACCGAAAATCCGCGCAATGTGTCCTAAACTTGAAGCTTTTGATGTGGATACATGATGCACATTCCATGCAAAGGAGGGGAAGGGTTTTGTTCGCTTTGGGAGTCCAAGCCTGTTGAACGAGCAGAGATGGGGTGTTCAGAAAAAGTGCAAATCTGTGAATTGACCCCTGGTACCTTGGCTCACGGCCAGGGTTTGGTGGCCAAACCGGACACACCCGACACTGGGTTGGGAAAGTCAAGCTGTCAGATGCAGGTCGTTTTGCAAAGGCCGAAGAGAGAAGGTTAGTTGACACATGAAATGAAACACCCCATGTTTACGAAGATCCACGGATGGCTTTGAAACAAATTCGGCCTCAGCAATCATGTGTGGAAATTACTGGTACCGTGGCACTGGTTTTAAGCAGTACTGGCGGTAACTACTCTTCTTCCCACTGGATTGGTATTTGCGGGACGGTTCTTGGAAGATCAATTTTCTTTTGAGGGGACCCCCAGTTTATGGAACTTGGAGGAAGTACAGCAGTGGCGGAAACCCAAAACGTGTGTCCCCTGAACTCTCAGTACCCCTTGCCCCAGCAAACGGCTTTGTCCACAGTTGTGCTCCTCAACTAGCTCATGCCGATAAGGCAACCCCACGTAGCTTCTGGGATTGCACACTTGTTCCAGGAGTCCTGGGAGTTGTGAGGACCTGGCTGTGGGTCAAAACCAATGGTACCATTGTGGGGTAGGTGCAGCGCCCATTTTCGTCTATTTTAGTGGGGATTGGGGGTACGGGCTTTTGACCCATGGCCACCTGGCGATTGTATTCCGCTTGGAGCAGCCCTTCCAGAATTCGAGTTGCGCTTCCACTCTCCTCACCATTCCATTCTCACATCTTGCACTTGGACCCCAGGCTCCCAGTCAGCCATGTAGGGTCAAAGCACAGATCTCAAACTTGCTTCAGTTTGGGGTCCTTGAGCATTTCCCTACCACCCACCCACCCACCCGCACATGTCCACCCGGACCACGGGACGTCGCAGCTCTGGTCGCCAGGCGCCAAGCCTGCGGCCCGGATCGGAGAGCCTGGGGCCCGGAGCGGAGAGGAGGCGTTTGTGGCCCGACTCGTGCCATTTTTTTTTTTGGTGGACTGCCAGACGTGGGTGGTTGGGACTTCCAAAGAGAAGCCACCGGGAAATGGATCGTTTGGTCGAGTTTGCACCAAGATGGTCTCCCCAGGATCGAACGAGAGGAGGTTTTGGTCTCGCCTGTCCTTCTCGTTCGAGCTTGTTTGGTCTCGTTTGCACAACTTTTCGCCGTTTTTTGGGGACTTCCAGTGGGGTGGGGATCGTTCGTTTCAGGGGGAAGCCACCGGGAAATGGATCGACACTTGATTTGGGGAGATTGAGGGGTTACTGGATTGTCCATGTTCTTTGGGCTAGTGTAAACGCCTCGCGCCCAGCGGCAATTTGATTCACAGGCTGCCTTTGATCCCCGTTCTCACTCCAGGGACAGGCGTGGGGAAGCTGCTGGGCTAGGGCACTATCCAAGGGCCACAGCTACTACTTCAGCTGCGTTCTGGGCACAAGGAACTGCAGGGGCCTGGACACATGAATGCGTGTCCAGCCGCGCAGAAGTAGGATGGAGGGGGGCAAACGTCCTCAGAAAGAGGCTTGCAACAGGAAGCGGCCGGAAAGAGCAGCCTTGCCTTCAGTGGTGTTTGAACGATATGCAGTGGCTGATTTCTGTTTGAAGTTGGTATGCTTGGTTGTTGGACCAACTGGGTCAGGGGGTGTCAACGCGCGGGCTAGTCCATAAGGTTGTCAGGGACGCGCTAGAACAATTTGGGAATCGAAGTATCAGATGTTGGCACAGTTCCGCCGAACGCAGCAGCCCAACAGCATAGGTGCCCTGAGGGTGCTCTGCCTTATATGGGTGATAGACATACTTTGGCCAGAGCTACCCAATTCGCTTCCAGAAGGTATCATCTGAAGTAGTGTAAGACTTCTGCGGATTAACCTAAGTCTTGAGCTGGTCAACATGGTAGCTACCTGAGTCTTGCTCATCCAAGCTTTTGCCGGCAATGCTCGCCAGACGAGTCTGTGACGGCCTACATGCTGAGGCGGCAGCATTCCTGGTGGAGATGCTGGCGGGGGTGGATCTGGGCAGGCAGGGGATGCAAGACACGAGACAGATTGAAGCGCGGAACGCCGTTCGCTTCGCAGGATAGTCCTCTGAACGGTGATTTTTTTCGTGAGTTCTGTCTTGACTCTTGACACAGAACTCATCAGCGTTGATTCGCCTTCAGATTTTCCTTGTCGGTTGACTCAGGCCGCCACATCAAGGCAGTCATGTGTTGACTAGGTGGAAATGCACAGAGCAAGGAATCCAAACCCGCACATTTCAGAATGCATTAGCACCTCATGGCCCAAATTACCAAAGCCCACATGAAATGCAAAGGCACGCCCCTGAAGCTGGAGAATGGAATTCCGATGCAAACCGGGTGGGAGGGCGACAAAACGATGGCAAAAAGGACAGGTGAGCCTTTGAACAGACATCACGATTCCCCGAAAAAAAAGACTGCAGGCAGTTGATCTGCACCGGACGCCAAAATCAGTAACCAACTGACCATGGCCCACAGAATCCAGGAAAACTACCAGAGGCCTATGGGACAAAATGAAGATTGCGGGAAAATGGAAAGAACGGTAGCCTCATAAGACAGTTTCATAGAAGCCTTTGAGGTTTTGCCAAGGCAACCTTTTATATTCACATTGACCAGTGAAGGATGCGTCGAGGCATTTTGACAAAATTGTTTGGCCCTTGTCCCTCAGACCCACATACCACTGCTGGAAACTCTTGACCGGAATCAAGCACAATTGCAGTACCAGCGTTGGGTCGAAAATGTCCGGTTCTTAAGAGTTGGTCGCTGAGACAGAATTGTCAGTTGTCACCAAGCTACTCATGGGAAATTGCTTGCAAACGCGAGGCTGCTCCATTGTGCAACGTCTCACCTCATGGAATCGCTAGAGGTCAGGTCTCCTGGTATAGCTCGGCCCCAAGCATCAGGCCAGATGAGGCATGGCGCAGACCTCGAACCCTTGCCACGCGGACGACCCTGCGAGGCCACAACGACTTACCCTGTCAGCAACAAACGCTGGAACGAGGCGAATGACGATGTTCCTTTGGACGAGACCTGCTGTCAGGTTCCACTTTGCGTTTTTGGATGAAGACATGAAGACAGCCTCAAAGTGTTTCCATCAGCTTGTAGCGATTGGCATATTCAGGCGATGCCTTGCACAGCCATCTGCTTTCCCCTGGAGCAGGAACACGCTTGTTTTTGTTTGAATATCATCATATTGCGCATGAGTGCCATATAGAGGCACATGTTGTTTGCGAAACAAACATGGATTTGCTAGTCCAACAAAATGTGCAGTACATGTCACCGAGTGCGCAGCAGAATGTGCCATTTGGTACTTGCGGCTACCTGCGCTGTGATCTGTTCCGCTGGGCGCAATTGCAGGTGCTAAGCAAGCTATGCAAATACCAAGTCAAGCCATGTTAGACTTGGATTCAATGCCGTGGGAGACGTATTCATAGCTACTGCTCGGCAGTGGCTGGGTTGTCAGGTGATCAATGTTCGCATTGGACTCTTGACCTTGCTGCGCCTGATCTCAGATGTCCTCCCTTCTGATCGTTTGGCTGGTCATGGGCTTCATTGGCTCGGCTGCCGCTTCCGACTTCTTGAAATCTGGCTCAGCACAGGTTGCTTTCTGATGAGCTCTGATTTTTTTTTTTTTTTAAACCATCATGGATCAAACATGCTTGGTCCCCTTTTTTCCGGAACGACTTGATGTGGTTACTCTTGCAACAGAAACCAACGCCAGGCATTGCTTTTGACATAGCCTTTGTTCTGTGAGCAGTTGGAATCTCTTTTCTAGCCGGTAAGTTTTGCAACATTGACCAGCACTGTAGCACTGTAGACCTTGTATACGTAGTACATATTCGCATGTTTCCTTGCAATGGGCCAGACGAGGACACTTCAACACAGCCTTCGGATTGCAAATCAATGGGGCCATCGTCCATCAACGTGTCAGTGACATCCACCAATCAATATCTTGCAGGCTGGGTGCCTAAAAAAAGCCTTTTGCCCGTGCTTGACGACCGAAAGCAGCAAGACACATGCCCAACATGACAACATCTAGCCCAGCTTTGGCGAGCGAATTCGAGAGCTGAGCGCAAGCTCTCGGTGGATGATTTCCCCCGCGCCGAAGCCATGGGGGTCGGCCTCTCAGCTGGGAGGTTCGGGGCCCGGATGTATCCAGTAGATAGCCGAATGCTCCTGGAGCAAAAGTCCCCTGTAGCGCAGGTCGTTGTGAATGGGTGTTTTTTTTTTTTCAGGGGATCACCCAAAACCCTGTTGGGTTCCCTTCAAAACCACGAAACGAGGTACCTTCAAAAAAAGACACACCCAAATAAAGAGATGCATCGAGTCATTGATACACCTTCGCGGTCAAGCTTTTGCCGGGTGCCGGGGCCGGGTCTGCTCGGTGCTGTGATTGGTGGTTTGCTGGTTGGCTTACCCACCAATTTCTGCCATAAAACAAGCAAGCGAGGCCGGAGGTCATCCCTTTCAGGGACCAATACAATGCAAGCCCTTTCCTTTTAAGGTTTTTATCGAGATTTGTGTGTTTTATTGTGAGGTAGACCTCGGTTCCTACTCTCCGAAACCATTTTTCCCATGGTAGCATCGCTTGCAGAGATATATGTCCTTTGTATTCTCCCAGTCACGGAAACCCTCTTCACTCGAGGCTTGTAACTCTTCGAGCCGCATGGATTTCAGCGCAACGAGGTCACCGGCAGCTCGGAGAGCTCTCTGGGCCAGAGGCGCGTTTCTCTCGGAATTTTGGAGCGGGTTCCATTCCGATGGTTGGTTCAATGGACCCATGGAATGGACGAGGTTTCTTTTGGATTCTCTTCGAGCCCGCAAGCCAACCCGAAAGAAGAGCATCAAACAAAGACAAGCCATGTGTTGGTTTGGGTGGATGGCGCGTTCGAGATGAGCCTTTCAGGATCGCACATGATTTCGTGGAGGGGGACTTTTCATGTGGGTTCGTCTTTGTTAAGAGTGCGGTTTTCTTTTTGGTGTCCAGTTGAAACCACTCAAACAAGGGTGCCTTCAAGAAAGAGACACCCATTTAAACTGGTGGCTTCATGAACTGCCAACATTTTGTGAACGCAGAGGATCATCCAGCCCAAAATCCAAGCTCTGAATCCGAGCAGCGTGCTTGGCAGAGTTCCACAATGAACCTGCTGCAGTGAGTTTCTAGAGGATCAGTGGGTTTTTTCCTCTTCCATTTGCGTATATAACATTCACTCAGGCAGACGACTCTAACGGGTGCTCTAGTAAACCGAAGCCAGAACGGTGAGCGCTTGAGATGGGTTCAGCCCAGGCCACAGAGTTCGATTGTGGCTTCGTTCACAAACAATTCTCAGTGAGGTGTTTGGCGCAGTACAGCGGACATGAACAGGCATGTTAGTAGACAAGATTTCGAATCACCCATATCAAGCTGCAGAGCCAGCGCAGGTTAGAGCAGATAATGCTTGTGTGCGTCTACGTATACTTTACATTGCTTTACAAGTTTACATGCCGGTACTTATTTAGTTCGATTCTTGCTAGAAAGGTTTTGTGTCTTTAGGATTTACCGTTAAGGCATTCCTCGCATTGCTTGAACGCTTTCCTGGCATGGCCAGAACTTCGGCTTGTACTCCCCGCCTTTTTGTTTTTGGTGGACACAATGGCGCTACGCGGGCCCGTAAGTTTTCTCGAATTTAGCTGCAAACACTTCCCTTTCAGGTTTCATCATTTGTGTCTAGCGCCCCAACGCTCCAAGCCTATGAATGTTGACCCCATAGTAATCAACCCCAGTTTGTTAATATGGGGGTGAGGGCCTCTCCAAAAGTGGTCTGATTCCCCACATTTCACCCAGTTGGACACCCTGGGATTAATAATCTGGGGTTGATTAGTCAACTCGGTGCATGTACACCCTCTGCGAGTCTTTCCTAGGCAGGTCCACTGGCTCCTCTCAGAGCCCTCACGCCTCGAGCAGGCGGGCGTTGCTTAACATGGGTATTGGCTTGGGCAAAACGACCCGAACCGCTGAAGGCTCAAGAGGAAATCACGAATGTCCACTGCAATTTGCCCACACCGACTCCAAGACCTACCTGCTGAATTGGGGTTAAAGCGAATGCTGCCCGACTTGTTTGAGTTTAGAAAGCAAAGGCTAAGTATATCTCTGAAACTTGTAGACTTGGACCATCTTGAACCTGTCGTTCATTTGCAAGCCATAGGAGAGGGGTAAGAGTCTTTGAATGATTCTTAGTGTTTAGCAGCCCACGAAATGTTGAGCAACATGTTAGGTCTATTCGGGGCGGGGGTTTGTCCGGATTGAACACTGCTGGGGGGGGTGCTCACACACATCCTCCCTGGTGAGGTGGGGTGGGGTGGGAATCTGGCAAACATCCTGCTGCAGCTGAGGGGTGGGGGAGGTGGGGGGGATTCCACACATCCACTCATGTGCGATTGTCCATTACCATTGGCTCAAGGCCTGGTGACATCATAAGCTAGAGTGACAAAGATTTCACCTCCTTGCTGTACTGTGGAGTTGATTTCATGCGTTTCCATGGGAAACAAAGTACTGCTTACTTACCCATCTTGTCTTCTACCTCAACATGTACATTTGTGCATAGGTCCGACGGTTCGTCGGATCCCCTTGTCCACCTCCCAGACGGGCCCAAGAAACCGAAGCCGGAAAGAAGCCGACCCCATACCCGGCCCGAGCCAACTCTAAAGCCCAAGACGACCCGAAATCGACTCTAGCCAGCTCCCAGCGAAACCGACCTGCCAGTGAAATGTTCTTGCTGCTGCGATAGGCAGGGAATGAGGGAATGATCCCAGGGGTCCCCTGAAAGGAACCACCAGTTGGGCGGTTTATAAGGGGGTCATTCCCTCATCCTCTATCGCACCAGCAAGTGTTTGCCTTGCTTATGATGAGTTGGTCAAATACGTTTCCATGAGAAATCGGGACCATACTCAGGTTTGCAGGCCCTCCCCCCCCCGTCCCTCCCTGTGGAGTTGGGGGGGGGGGGGGGGGGGCGGGGGTTTGGTACATGTTTGGTTCTTGGTTTGGTTTTGTTTAGTTTGGGTTTACACAGTGGTTGCTTTTCCGGGCTGGGACAGGCTGGGTTCAGGGTTGGTGTGGGTCTTGGCTTGGGCCTAGGGTTGGTTCAGGGCTGGTTTTAGGTTGGTTTATGGCTGGCTTAGGTTGGTTTAGGTGGTTGCTTTAGAGTTGATCTGGAGTTGGTTTGGGGCTGGTTTAGGCGCTTGAGGGCTGGGGCGGAGGTGGAAAGTGACCCGCGGATGGACGGCGCCAGGCCTTTGGCAAGCTTTGGCAGAATTGCGCGCCCAGCGGCTCGCTGGTGGAGAAGCAGCTGGTTTTGGAGGACCCTGAAAAAGACGGAACAAATCCACGAAATCGCCAAGCAACCGCTTCGAAATGGGGAAAAGTAAAGTGGCTGTGGGTCAAAAATAGGTACCACAAAAATTGAACCCTGTTAAATGGAAAAAAGGACTAAAACCTGCGGTCCAGTGGTAGTTTAATTTTGGGTATGGGTCAAGTGTGCAAGTTGTTTTGTGACTTGATGGACTGAGCGTAAGGCTTCCAGGAAGGTAACACCCTGATCAAGTCCTGCACATGTTTCGACTCGTGGGGATTGGTGCGCCAAGTTGGATGTGTTTGTTGGTTTGTGTGATTTACATCCTTCTGAGGGGTTGACCGTTGACTCAAAGGCTACGATTGAGTTTAACTTGCTTGCGAAAGGGGCAAAGATCAGGATCTTTGCTTTGACCTGAGTTTCGTGCTTTGTATGTGTGTGTGTGTGTGTTCGGCTGATTTCCCGATGCTGGAGAGTTGGTACTGGCAAGCTTCACAGATCACTTTGAAAGCTGACAGGCTGAACTTCAAATGCTTGGACTGTTGTGGCCATGAACACGTAGCATCCGCCATCGTTGAGGTCAAATGGTGGGCTTGTGTCACGCTCCAAGAGTCACTACTTGGTGATACGAAACAAGCCCTTGTTGCCTTGATACCACTGTTTCCATTTGCTTCACATAGCCCCGCAAACATGAAAGGCAAGGAGGTTGCCCAAAAGGAAAGTAGTCCCTTCCGATCGTTAGCGATGATTGGAGGAAGGTACCTTCAAATCAATGCTGCCAGACGTTTCGAGGAGATCTTCAAACTCGTTGGCTCGGAGGTTCTGACGCTAGACCCGGAAGGTGCGCAATCCAGAGGCTGCCAGTTGTACAATTTCATGATGTGTCCAAGGTGTTGTTTCCTCTACTTGCGTGGTTTTGCTGCATTTGGGAAAACATCGCTGTTGTTAACCTTGGGCTTGTTGCCGCTCAGAGTTGGCAGCTTTTCTATGCGGACCACTCGAAGCCGCCGCATTGAGCCTTCTTGAAGCCAGTGGTATATACATATTTTATTGTTTGTGAAAGGGGCCAATGGTTGGGAAATCATTCATCAAGCCAATCACCCCATGGCCCATAACCCTTCCACGAATGGGTTCCCTCCTCAAGACATGTGGCAGTGACTATCTTTGACGAATCAAGGAATGCGCTTAAAGTTGACTTTGGCATTGCCGTCCGTTTCCTTTCCGCTTGCCTTTCAACAGCCCTACATTTATTGCATGTAGTGACAACACGTTGGCAATTGCTTGTCACTTGTTGTTCTATTGATGTCCTTGGGGCTTTCACTTTGAAGTTGATCGCTCCGTTGCCTTGTCTTTTCTTCTGCCTTGGCCCTGGAGTTTCCGTATGCGGCCGAACAGTAAACAAACTCTGTGTAGGGGCGCAAAAGATAGTCTTTATTTAGGGTCTGGGCCTTTCCTGTGCTCCCCCCTTTCTGGGATGGATGTTTATTTTCGTTTCGTAAATGTCATTCCTTGACATTTGCATGTAGGAGACTAGTCCTGGCATCGGTTAGGCAAACTACGAGATGCTTGTTACGGTCTATTTGCCCCCACTTAGTGACTCTTCAGACAAAAGACAGCAGAAGCTTCTCCTTTGCTTGACCTGGCAGCGCGGTCGGCCTTGCGATGGAGACACTGGATTAGCTTATGAGTTGTGTTTCTGTTGAATTGGTCTTGCCGTTGGCTTTGTTAGTATTGTTGCAGTGTTTTTTTGATATCGCACACAAGTTTTATCATATGTGTCTGCATTCGTTCCATACCCCACCCACTCCACACCACTTTTAACATATCCGTTCCAGCATTTTGCATCAGCCAGGAAAAGCAACATTTGGAATTCCAGGTGATTTTTCAAATCAGTGCACGCAGAAGCTGTCGCATGGTGGCATTTAGCGAACTTTGCAGTGTCGCTTGGTGCAGATGGGGTGGCCTTGCCTTGTTGGAAGCCTGCTTCAAGATGTAGGGCATTTCATCCCTTAAGAGTTCGTCATTTGTGTGGGTATGTGTGGTGTGCGTTTTGAATCAGTCCACCTTGCCGTAGCCACACTCTTGTGATTGACCGTGACAAATGGCGATGTGTATCGGACAACATTGTTACTGGCCCGTGCCTCATGGGTCAACTTTTTATTTGCTTCAGGCCTGGCCTGAGCTGCACTCTGACACGTCAAGAAAGCCCTGCCCCACCCACCCGGTGGTATCTCTTGAAGAACTGTGGCTTGCTTTGTCATTCTGTTATACTCGTAGACCTGTATTTGTACCTGTATCAACGCCCCAAAGCGCTAGCCCCCTTAATTGTCCTCCTTTCCAGACTCTCCGCCAGGGAAGGATCCAGAGCTGAAGCAGACGCCGGAGCCTTGGGACGAAGGAAGCAGCGCGGGCAGGGCGAGTAGCCAGGCCGAATTGCAATTTGACTATTTGAAGCTATGAAGTGTATACATAATACCAACGTTTTCTTCAGAGTCACAGTCAGGACATTGCAACGTGGCTTCCGATTTATTCCACGCACGGCCTTTCCAAGACAGAACGCACGTTGCTCCATGTTATTGCCTCACGGGGCTGGATGGGATGGGGGCGAGCGGGGGGGGTTTTGGTGGGTGGCGTTCAGCTGGCTGGGTACAGCTGAAACCAAGACGGGCTTTTCGGGGCTAGAGCTTCGGGTCAAGTGCTTCTGGGTGGAAGCCCTGCCCCATGCACTTGAAGTCACTTGCGTTTCTGAATGCAGGTTGTTTTGGTGTTCAATTAGTTTTGACAATCGAGGTCAGGCCTAGGTAGTTGCCGAATCAGAACGCCGAAGGTTTTTTTCGTTTCCGAAGACCGTGTCAGTTTCCGAATCCGAAGTAGCAATTCGGGAGATACTGTGGAGAAAACTCCAAAGAAGCTCTTATTTCTTTTCTCAAGTCATTTGACAAAAGCTCCTAAGATAAAACTCCTCCCAACACCCACTTCATGTTTGTCTTAGGTGCCTTCCGCAGGATTTCGCAGCCCTCCGTATTTCGGTCCGTTTCCGAGCGCCGAGAGCCTTCCATCGGCCGATCCGGCCGATCCCGAGGCGCGCGGCGAGGCAGCTGAAGCGAGCGGTGGACATCTTGCCGGGGTGGCCCGGTTGGCTTGCCGGGGTTGGCCGCCTGGAAGATCCCAGATTCAGAACTCAGGTAAGCCTTGGTGGTTTGATTGGATTGGTTTGGATTTGGATTTGAACCCACCTGTTCTTGTAGAGGTCAGATGGGAAGCATCTTCTTACCCACCAAGCCACCAGTCCAAGCCACCAATTAGAGGGAAGCTGAATAGCTTGCTGACTCGATAGGCAGGGAATGAGCTGGAATGCACCCAAGAAACAAACATCTAAAACGGGGCACACATCCGGTCTATGGCTCCCTTTAAAAGGGAATCCCCTTCCGGTTCACGAGCCCTAGATCTGTTTTAGGCGTTTTCACAATGCTTATGACGATTCATCGGTGAACCCGTAGATAAGGCAAGATACTCAGCCATCCCAGCTGTTCCCTTGAATAGAATCATAAGCTGAGTCTTGATAACACTATCATTTTGTGTGGACTTTTTTACATGTTGCGAATGTTTGGCGCGGTTAGCTGAACGTACGTATCAGGGTGATGTGTGACGTTGATTTGCTACTTCGACTCCCTGTCAAAAACGACTTTGTGAAAGGCTACTGTAAACCAAGCAGCATGCGAAGTGTTTGAACACATCGTTGTTTTTTTCCCCCAAGCATGCACACACACGCAGTGATTGATGGAAACGCAACCTAGCCATGGGTTGAAACGAGAGCAGACAGCAGGTCTGCACACACACAGGCAGCCTGCAAGCACGCAGAGCCTGCACGGCACCTGTGGCTTGGGCGGTCTATTTTTGCCCAGCTTTCCCTGCCCATGCATCTTAAGAGAAATGGCTGTGGCTCAAAAACCTGGTACCAAAATGGAACCCTGGTAAGTGGAAGCATGGACCAAAACCTGCGTAACCCCTCCTGTTTAATTTTGAGCCACACCCAAATCTAAGAAGAGCTGCCTGCCTTGCAGTTTAGTCGGGAGGTGACGTATGTCTTGTCTTAGCTTGGAGACAGTTCGCGATCTTGAGCTCACCAGCACATCCGCTGGTGCTTGGGATGCTTGCTGCTTGCCAACCAGCTCGACTCTGAAGATCCCTGCCAGCTTTGGAATCGAACTCTCAGGAAAGGGCTGCCTAGCCTTGAAGTAAAGCAAGCATTTCGTGACCTGTTATTTGTTTGAGAATGGTCACAGACTGAATTTGGGCTGTGACCGCGGGCCTCAGGCCAGACCCCATGACTCAGAAGGAGGCAGGGTCAGTGTTGCCAAGGGCTCCCAATGTGTGTATGTATGTGTGGCGTGCGCACATGCGCACGCGCGCAGGCACGGAGCATTTTGCCTTGTTTGACGGTTTTGCTTGCTTGCCGGCGCGTTGTGACATTGAGGAGTACCTTTGAGTTGAGCGTTGTGCTTTTTGTTTCAATGACATGTTTATAAAGAAGCACCCTTGTTTCAATCGCGCATCAATGTATAACATACTAAATCGCGATTTGGCTTGATTTGGTTTTTGCCGTGTCGTGTCGTGTTGCGCTATTTGTTCTTGTTTGGTTTATCTTCGTTTGTCTTCTCTGCTTCTTTCTGTGACACACTTGAACTGGAAGCAGCATGAAGTACAGGTCATGAGGGTACTCGCAGCGCGTGTGCGTATGTACCAGGTAAATCAAACGTGCTATCGGCCTTAGGTTGCCCCCTTTCAGGTGACAAAGTACTCATGTGAATCAACCACTTTGGTGTCAAGGACAGGGTCGCTTTTCCACCACACCAATCGGGATCCAGAAACTTCGCCCTGCGGCAGGCTCTGAACCTTTTCCGCAACATTCTACTGACTGCCTGGAGCCCTTGGTCAGCCTCAGGCTGACACAGGCTGATTCAAGCCTGAGGTTGCCTGCCCAGACATTTCAGTGACAGCAGTGCGTGATCAGTCACTCTCTTTCTCACTGCGTTTGATTCCTCGGTGTTTGCCCAACCCAATGTGAAGCTATATTAAATGGATGCAACAAGGCAGCAACATTGGATTTCAGCCTGATTGCAACTTACACGGGTCAACCATAAATATGTGCGATGGTTTTTGCCCCCCTTCAAGCTGTTCTACGAGCTCGATTATGCAAGCTTGTTGTTTCGCCGTCATCCCCTCAGCCTCCCCGTTACTCTTGGCCAGAGTGGCATTGCAGCATGCAACTCCGTAAGGAAGTTCGGCAGCCACTAAGACGTCGAAGTTATGCCAAACAACACGGGCCCAAGTCGCCCAAGTATCTCATTGCGGATTTGAGGAATCTCTTTGGGAAATCTCCTACCAAGTCCAAAACCGGAAACATAAATGTGGTACCAAGAAACTCTCGTGTGCATTCCTCTTTCTCCGGAGGCAGCTTGGCACATATTTCTTGACCTTCGCTGGGTCTCTCGCTGTTTGCGTCAGTTTCAGAGATCGGTCGAGGTTCTAGAGTTCTTCCAGAAGGAAATCCTGACCACAGGACAAATATGCGGGACTTTGGACATCAGGGGTTGATTTGGTTTGAAGTTTGGCCAACTGAAGCTTGGCCGAACCTCAAGGCCATTACTTCTGCGACACATTCATAGCTGTAGCCCTTCAAAACCAAGAGGCCACTTGCCCGTTCGTCGGCAGGCTGGTTACGAAAAGGGGTCCGGTCCTGGGATTCGTTGGATTGAATTTCGGAAAAGGTGACGACTTCGAATGGTCAAACTCGTGCAGTTTACCCTTTCTCTCGCTACCATGCCATTTGTGGGAGGGTACCTGGAAGATCAATTTCCTTTTCAAGGGACCCTTCAGGCGCCATATTAGTGACAAGTGAGAGGACGGCAAAAAGCCGTGTTCGAGCTGATCTGCAAATTGGGTGTGGCTTAAAATAGGGGGCCCACAACATGATTACTTTCTTTGTAGTTTCCCTTGCAAACCACCCCAATTGATACCCCCAAAAATGACAACCCATATGGTGAGCTGTTGCCTTTGTGAGCCCTGGACTTCCGCCTGGAATTCTTGGGTGACCTCAGCTTGCGAAAGCGACGGTTCGAGGTGCAGTCTGCCATGATGATCAGCAACGAGCCACTTGGGCTGCCTGGTTGCTTCGCGAGTGCAGCTTCCAAGAGGAACACGCCGCAACCTTTCACTCCAACAGAAGTGCAGGAAGGGCTTGATTGGTTCAATTGGAAACAGAATCCAGACGTACGAAGCTCTTCAGCATCCGCGTTGCCTTGTCATAACATGCGCTGCACAAAAGCAAAGATCAAGTCCTGGTGGTGCTATCACAAAACATGTTTTCGTCAAAGCATTTAAAGCAGTGCCCATCATGTTCGACTCCACAATCCTAAGCATCACGACAAGCAAGCAGAAGTTGACCTGATCACAATCGTGTTCCAAAACACAACGCCATGCACGCAGCACTGTGGAACTGGTTCATGATGGTGTTTCAGCTTTGTCCAATCGGCATATTTGCATCCGCGCAAGTGAAAGACCAAATTGAGAGTTGGGCATGATTCAGTCCCTCCATTTCTCGTTTTTGGATCTCAAAAAGATGACAATTGTGTTGGAACCCACCAGTAAACTGCAATTTGTGATTTGGGGAGATCCAGTGATCCCTGTCAGTGCAAAGTTGCTCAGTTGCCTTTGGTGACTTCGGTCTGAGGCACGTTGCACCGGTCACTTTGGCCCGGACCTCAAAACAGCTCAGAGGAAGCTGAGAGGAGCGCGAGTGGGACATCTCCTTTGTTGGTTTGGGCACTTGATGTTCGAGGATTCAGTCATGATCGGGTCTTTTCATTTGCAACCGGTTCAAGACTCCTGGTGATGCTTGAGATGATAGAAACTGCTTCAACTCAGCTCACTCTCACGACACCCACCGAAAACCGATTTGAGGCGGACTCCCCACATGCAGCTTCTTTGCCAGGCGGAGCGAGACAGGGCAGCTGGTTGAAGGTGGCAAAGGTGGCAATGCAATATGGCTTTTCGTTTGGGGGAACATCCTTAGACATGGTTGGGGGAGATAAATGCCTATGTAGATGATGTTTAGAGGGTCCCCTAGTAAAATCGTATCCGTGTGGCCAAGTGGATCCAGCTCAGGGAATGTTTGGGTGTGCAACGTTGGTGGTGCTCCTATAATTGGATTGATAGCCTGTACAGATTAGAAGACACATCACTATTCATTTTCACCCAGAACTTGGCATCGGCTTGTGATCAAGCTATAGGTGTCCTTTTTAGATTATAGTTTGGTTAAACATAGATGGGTTCCACTGGTTTAAGATTGGTTTTAATGCCCCGTTTACCCGAAAAAAAGCCATCCATTTTTCCACTGTTGCTGTCTCTTTCGATGCCCTCTCCGTCAGGCAGCCAGGGCCCAGAGGCCGCGATGGCCCGGGGATCGTCTGTCGAAAGGTCCGGTAGACATGGGGACTAACAACGAAAAAGATGGAGAGGTCCCACTACTCGTAAATGGGAACGTTTCATCAATCTGAGTTTGCAAGATGGATTTTCTTCTCAACGTATGGAGGTTGATCAAAAGGTGCTTGACATGGGATGACCATTAGACCAAAAACATCCATGGTCATTTGGGTGTCAGGAATATTGATCAACCCACAAAGGCGCCAGGCTTCGACTTTAACCAGGGGCCTCCAATTTCGCTATGTGCTCGGAGGGGATGCATTGATATCCGGTCACACTAGACTTAGCTGGACTCCGAGGTGGAAATATCGGTTGGGCCGTTGTGGCGTTGATCTCCAGCGAGCGCAGTTGGGGTTGCTTGCGCAAGATTCAAACGCGAGAAGTCGCTAGCCATGCTCCGCAATTCGGCCGAAGTAGAGCATTCTCGTGAGTTTGACGGTATTCAACTTGGAGGCTCTTGCCTGGGAGAGAGTTGCGCTTTCAGGGAGACGACGTGCAGGCAAGCGGAGGGAGGAGGGACGGGGGGGGGGGGGCACCCTGTGGGTGGGCGTTTCCTCCAGGCTCACGCGAACTGTCAATACGGTAGGCACATGTTCCTGATGCAAAGGCACAATGCGACCAACTAGAAGCAGAGGGTCAGGCCGGTGTCTGTAGTCGATTGACCAACGAAGTTGGCTTTAGATGAGTGAGAAAGCAAAGACTGGGACGATGTGTGCACCTGCTCATGCTGTTTCTGGGCCTGGGTTTCCCCACAAGGCTACATTTGCTTTGCCCCTGTTCGATTTTGCCCGAGAGCATTGCGAAGGGTTCTTCCAGCAAGATCGCCTGCTTCTTGCACAAAGAGACAGCGCGCAGAGCGACGCAGATAGATAGTACAGAGGACTTGGTTTGCCAAGAAGACGTGATATCACGTTGAGACGATATCGACCGCGCACCAAGGTCCGCGGGTCAGGTGGAAAGTTGCAAGCCACTCGTTCTTCTTTGCTCAGGTGGCTAGCTCTGGCACCCCAGAAGCTCATGTGCACATACACATCGCAGATGCCAACCTGGGGTTAGAGATTGGAGCAAAGAAACTCAGGGCAGAAAGCATTGAGATGCAGCTGGATATGTCATCTCAAGTCAGGAGCACATGTGCCATGTTCTAAATTCTTAACCCGCGCATGCCTTGTGTAAATTATACAGTCATGAATGCAACAAAAAGAGAGCCTGGACCTCTCCAGATTCAACAAGTCGAGCAACGCCCCTTGGACAATATTCTTGAAAAGTCACTTCAGCGGATCAAATATGCTGACAAGTTCCCCATGTTGGTCGGGTTGTGGACGCGTTCTTGCCCGTTTCCTCCTGCCAGCGGGCTTGGGCATGTCACTTTCGCATGGCCTTTGTTGGCTTTGACTTTTTCGGGATGAGCTTCAGCACACGTAGAAGAACCGTCCGGCTTCATATGGGTGTGGGTCAAAACCCACCCTTTTTGGCCACCTTCCTTTTGTTTGGTCCATACGCGAATCCTTTGGGGGTGTTCGGAGTGGGTTTTGCCCCACCGACATGAAGCCGCCCAAAACGTCGCGCCTCAGGCCAATGGAGGCCAGGTGCCCAGTCATGCGGACATAGCCCACTGTCACAGCATGCGTTTCTACATTTAGATCGGGGGTTTGGTGGGAATGCTTTCGCGCATGTGCATACATGTATTGCAACTAAATTAATCAATCTCGGTATATAGCACGTGCCACATCTTTCAGGTCAAGTAGCACGCTTTGCATGCGGCAATACATGCTTCTTCAAGCTGTTGCGCAACGTTCACGGCTTTCGATTCGACAATTACCTTAACCACAACTTGCTGATGCCCCTGCGGGTGCGTGCGAGAAGTTGAGTTTTCTTCCTAAGAAGCTGGGCTCGGCATGCGCACCCAGCACGCGCTGTAGGTTTCTTGCTCAGTGCTATTGAGAAACTTTGCCAATGAGTGGTGCCGACACGGCCCTTGATGCCTGAAAATGTGTCCAGCGTCATTTCTTGCGTCATTTGGGTTTGCTGGAGGCAAGTCTGGAACGGCTTGAGGTTCATAGTTCATTCATCCCATCCGTGACTATCAAAGTATTGGCAACATCCAGCGCTGTGCTCCCGGTTTTTCGAGTGATTCATCATGTCCATCAGCTTGAGGCTCTCTATCCAGGCCAGCGGGTGAGCGGGTGCCTGGCAGGTTGGATTTTTCTACTTTGGGTTCGGGTCGTTGTCTGATATGAATTGGTTTTGTTGAAATGCCATCGCTTCTCTTATTGAGTCTGTTTTTGCTGACTTGTTGATTTGTTGGTGTGAGACGGGCTGTCAGTACAATGCTTCTTGCCTTGCTGCTACACCACATCAGCCAGAACTGCGTTGTGTCCCTCCTTATTGCTTGTCTAATTGTTTTTGCAGTCGCCGCTAAAACCGTCCCACAAAAAGACAACTGTCGTCAAACAACCAGTTCAACACATTTGCGAGTGCGCCAATTGTGGGACTCATTTTCGGGGCAGGTGTTTGGAGCGTTTTCAGCTCTGGGCGCGTTGTCGGAGCGACTTTGACTCCATGTCCTGCTTGTTTGCAATCAGCCGAACATGTTCCCAGGGACCCAGGGACCCCTTCGTTCGCCCACCTTGTGACAGGCGTGAGGTTTTTGTGACCTGGGATACATATTGCCGCACAGGCGCGAGGTTTTTGTGACCTAGGGTCCATATTGCCGCACAGACGTGAGGTTTTTGTCAGCTAGGCTCCGGGGCCTAGGGTCCATGTTGGGCGAACGGGCGTGACGTTCTTGTGATCCATGCATGAGGTTTTCTGAGAGTTTAATCGTCAAGGGCTCTACCCCGCACGGTGCTGGGTGCAAGTGTACCTTGACCCTACGGAGAAGGCGCAGGTTATGCAGGCTGCCAGTCTGTATCACTCTGGCACGCTTGCGAAGTGACTTGGCTTTGGGGCAACTCATGCTTTAGGATGGGGAGCTTTTGGCTTCTGAGGGGAGACTGCACCTCACAGTTTAGGATGGGGGGGTTTCGGGTTTCGGGGTGGGGGGGAAGACCTGCAACTCACAGTTTAGGATGGGGGGGTTTCGGGTTTCGGGGTGGGGGGGAAGATCTGCAACTCACAGTTTAGGATGGGGGGTTTGGGGTTTCGGGTTGGGGGGGAAGACCTGCAACTCACAGTTTAGGATGGGGGGTTTCGGGTTTCGGGGTGGGGGAAGACCTGCAACTCACAGTTTAGGATGGGGGGGTTTCGGGTTTCGGGGTGGGGGGAAGACCTGCAACTCACAGTTTAGGATGGGGGGGTTTCGGGTTTTGGGGTGGGGGGGGGGGAAGACCTGCAATTTCGGATTTCGGGGTGGGGGGGAATGCAACTCACAGTTTAGGATGGGGGGTTTCGGGTTTCGGGGTGGGGGGGAAGACCTGCAACTCACAGTTTAGGATGGGGGGGGGGTTCGGGTTTCGGGGGGGGGGAAGACCCTGCAACTCACGGTTTAGGATGGGGGGTTTTGTTTCTTTGATCCAACAACTCCGGCGACAGCTCTTTGCCTGCGCTTGGGTGCAGTGGGCAAGACAGCACAGAGCTGGTTGGCTGCGAGAGGCCACGCCTTCGCCCGCTGCAACTGCTCTCCCGGTGACCGCTTCGGCTGCCAGCCTCTCCAGTTCGCCAGCACGGAGCCTACTTCTGCGGCCGCCTTCGTCGGATAGGCTCCACAAAATTACGCCAGTGGCGAGATCAGCACTGGCACCGCTTTCAGCCTGCCCCAAGCCAACAGCAGACTGAGGTGCCTCCCAGACCACCCCGCGTCAACTGTGCCAGATTCAAAATTCTCAAGGAGTAGATGCCGCCCTTAACAAAAGAAGGTCCAGCCTGCGCAGCCAAAGAAATGGGGCTACAAAGAGCGTGCCAGTCGCGCTTTCAAAGTCAAGCACGGCCTCACCTACTCTGGGCAGAAGCCGAAGCCCTGAAAGATGTTGACCAGCCTTCCTTTGAGGAGATACTGCGAATGTCACAAGATGCGAAGAGCTTCCTGGTCAAGCGTGGGGTTTTGCCCCGCGATGAGCACGCGGCTACGTTCAAGTGCGAAGTGCAATAGCGACATCCTAGCAAAGAGCGGCTTCCGGTGCAGCAGCGGTGGGAAAGCATGTCCTTCGCGGTGTCGGTGGAACTCAGCAAGATTTCCAAGCTTTGCTGAGGGCTGCCTACTGTCTCGGCTGCAAGCTGCCAAATGACAGCGCAGCTCACATGTGCCGTCGCCCCGGTGACAGCTGGAAGGCGGCCTGTCACAAAGTGGGGGACCACTCCTCAAGCTCTGCCTCGCGTGGTCCAACTTCGTGCAGCCGCACTGCCAACTACGGGCGCCCTTGGCCATGTGGGTCGGTTTGCGCGCAGATGGCTTTGCCGGGGCCTCCGCAACAGAGCCACCGGGAAGACTTGGTCCGGAGACAGCGCAGGAAGTGACACCGCCAATCACAGCTGCCATGGGAAAGAAATCCATCTTGGCAGGAGATGGTGCGGTGCTGCCAATGCCGCCGAGAAGGCACACCTGTCGGGCGACAAGCATGCGCAGCGCCTGTTCACCTGGCTAGAGAAGAAGGCGAAGTCCAAGCACGCAGCAGTCAAGAGCTGCAAGAAGCGCTTCACGCTGCTGGGGATAACGTGGCAGAGAATTTGCTCGGGGCTGTGAAGCGGGTCACTCGGCGGTTTGGTGCTTTGGGCGGAGGTTGGAAGCAAAAGGCCAGGAAGTCAGTTGCCGCTCAGTCCTCCGCAGCTTTGCTTCGCGAGGCAGGCGTGTTCTCTGTTTTGCGTGCGGCTGAGATGTATAGGCTAGCGTGCAGTGAGGGCATCGTATCAATCTCAGTTATGACAAAGCTCAGTGGCTCTATGGTGAAGATCCGGGCAAGCAGGTGGAATCCTAAGGAAAAGTGGACCGCAGCGGCCGAATTCCTGCACGGGCTGCAGGCGGCGGGCAAACGTAGGGTTCCCAGCGAACATGTGTATACACACACACACACCCCAGGGCTTTTGGTTTTCGTTGCGTTGGGTTCATGAGTGAAACCACCAACCCAACATGTAAGGAAGGGCTTTCGGGGCTTGCGCAGAAGTTACGGTCCACGGTGCCCTTACATATTTCCAATGTATCACTCTTCAGCTGCAGCCACAACACTTCGTGAAGCTGGGACATCCCCGCATCGTTCCATCATGCGCTCGTTGGAACTTTAAAGTCCCAATGGCGTTTGGACGTTCGGCAAGTCTGGCCACGCCGGGCAAAACTGGATTCACATCGCATCGTGCAGGCTGGGTGTTGAACTGCTCGAGCTCTGGCCAAAGGATGAAGGATGCTGCGAAAACCGGCTGCGGCTATAGCTTGGTCACGGCAGCGGCGGTTTCAGCGGCAGCAGCAAGCAGGAAGGCGGTAAAGGACAAGCATTGACAGCAAGGAGGAGCACAAAGAAGGGGCCAGCAAACTACACATGGGCGGCGGTGTTTTTTGGGGACGAAGAACCACATCTTCGCGGCGACATGTTTACATGTCGTGTAGTTTGACGGACAAGGCCACAGCCGCGTAGGCGTGCGTAGGCACTTCGCGGCTCGTGTTGCGAAGCTTGGCTCCAACCTCGGCCAGGCCATCGCCCACCATCCGGGCCACCTCCAGGGCGGAGGCAGGAGTGGTTTTGCTGGCTTGATCTGTTTATTTTATCAGCGAGCTCACCTGGGGGTATATCGAGCTCACCAAATACTTGGGGATCCCTTAATTCAGCTTTTGGAAGTAGAGTAAAATTCGCAAATTGATGGCATGGCTCGTGTCTGATCAATTGCGTTCTTAAATTATCAGAGATCCTGCTTGAGTTCGCGAAGCTTGCGGTCGATGCTTAGTTCGAAACCTCCACCGGATTCCGGGAACGTCAGGTTGGAACATGGTTTCCGGATGTGCGCTTGGGTAGCCGTGCTTGGTTTACAGGTGCTGGGGCCAGGGGCTTCCCAATAGCTCAGCCCAGACAGCCACACGTGGCAACAAGCAGCGGGTTTTTCCCTCGGGACTCCGGAACTGAGCCGTGAATGGCCGCGGATGTGCTGAGCAACAGCCCACACCTTGCAACAGCTGTGGGCCTATGAACCGTTATGGACGCGAGGACCATTGACTACAATGGGCACCCCCCCCTTGTTATTGAATGTCGCTTTCATTTCAACGACCTTTTGATGTGTGCCCAGCCTGTTTCAGAGGGAGATGAAATGCACAAGTCCAAGTCGCGCTGTACAGTAGTGGGATTCAAAGTTGGGGAACTTGTCCATGGATCAAGGTCCAAAATTCCGTCAGTCAAAGCTGCAGTTCCAGTTGGCCACGAATTGCAGGATCCTGGGAAGCTTGGTCTTGTTTCAGTCATGAATTCATGGATCGATCCTTTTCGCAAATTCTCTTATCTCTGTGGACCCAAAAGGAGCCAGCCACACCTAGTCCATCGCTGTCAGGATGTACCCCAGCCGCGCGGGGCCTGGGCCACAGATCGAGGTTTTTTTTGGCGATTTTGGGCGCGCCTGCCGCACCAATCGCGGAAGGGTTTGCGGCAGTGGTGTTTTGCCTTGGGGAAACTTGGGGAAGGGGCGTGTTCTCTTTCTTGAGCAAGGTTTCACTTGTAACTTACAACAAGCGGAATAGCAAGAGCTGCGGAGGCAAGCTCCTGCGCATTTGGCATCTTGTTCTGCGCCGGAGGTTTTGCAGGGGCCATATGCATATTAAAATCAGGAGGGAAGACATTGAACAATCCTCACCACTCATATTTCTTGGGTGTGTCTGTCAATGGGGAACGGGGAAGTCTGGGACGTGTGGCGCTAAGACATGAGAAGAGACTATGTTGAATTTGGCTCACTCATGGGCAGTGTTTGTACCTTCCCTTTGAGTAGTGGCGCATGAATTCAGATCGAACACATAGGGTTCGAATGGTCATATGCCCATTCTTGGCAGACATTCCGATGCTGTGGGATGCAGTTTCTCCGTGCTCTGGATTTGTGTATGCTAGCAGGTGCCTTGGTTTTGGCTTTTGCAGTTTGTTGCTGATTTGCATTCCTACATATATATATATGTACACATGTATATAGCTATTGTCCATCTCTTTGTTTCGACATCAGCATTCATTCTTTGGTATGACAAATGCTTGCTTCACGCACATCTGTTTCAGCTTGGCTTTTAGAGCTTCGGAGCTATGGCGAGCTTCCAGTCACAACCATGCTTCCCTGGCGTGTGGCCAAATGCAAGAACTCTGCATGGGTTGGACGCGACGCGGGGAGCCTTGCTCCAGGAAGCCAAGCTCTTCATTTTAGCTTTGACTGCGGTCCAAATTGCGGTTTGACGTCTTGTGGCTTGCTGCCCTTGTCATGAACCCGTGCCTTGGATAGGGAAGCGCGGGCATCCTCTTCCTTTCGGAAGATCGTCCAAACGTCCGCTCTCGCTCGGTTGCCAAAAAAAAGGCGATCCAGACCTTAGGACCGCGGCCTGTGGCTTGTGCCATGTTTGAGGTGCGGTCAGTGTTGCAACGTGTGGGTCTCACTTCGTGTCCTTTTTGGGAAGACCATTAATTTACAGTGGGACTTTTTCTGGGCCATCCACTCGGGAAGGGAGGGATCAAACTGCAACTTCGCTAGAGGCTGGGCGGCGGCTGCACCCCGCGCTTGCGGCGCCGGTCCAGGAGGCACGGCTCTCCTTTTGAAGCTACATGAAGCTCACGAAACGAGGAAACGAGGAGAATCAAGCAGCTTTTTTCTGGGGGGCAAACTTCACGTAGCTTCACGTTTTTCTCCCCCGAAACTTGCCATCAAGGGATCCTCCGCACAGATTTCTGAGCAGTCAAGGTAGGGGCAGCTTCAGTGTCACGCAACTTGTTTTCTGACAGTGAGAGAATAATGGCATTATTTGTGCCAACTATTTCCGCAGATTCGCCTTTGATTGTCAGGCAACTGATTTGCAGTGCAGTGCTGCGGGGCGATGCTTTGCTTGGTATGTCCGGTCTCGCCAGCCTCCATGTTTCTATGCACTCTCAGCAACTTGAGTTTGCGTGCAGTTGTTTCAGAAAATTGCTTGCAGTTGGTTCAGGACATGGCCAGGTTTTGGTTTCGGATCCTGTCCCTTCGCGCTGACTCTCTCAGACACGACAAAACTGTCTCAGGCGCAGCTCTTTGACTCGGCCGCGCTATCGCGGAAGGAGCTTGAGGCTGGAGACTCGCTCCACGCGTGGCCGCTTACCTTTTGCATGCCACTCACTACCATGCCTCATGCCGAAAAGAAACCCTAGGTACCTACTCGGGTTACCGGCATCGCAATTTTTCGGCTTGTGCGGAACTGCAAGCGGGGACCTGCTTACTTGGGCATGTAGTTGTCTACCAGTTGGGTAGTGCCCTTGGTCCACGGAAGTCACCTAGTGAGGGAATCCTGCTTGGCACTGCTGAGGAAGATGTGGCATTTCTCTCGCGTTTCCCTGCGATCTGGGCGATCTTGGGGATGCCTTCAGGTCAACGATAGCACGACAGCACAGACCTGAGGCCATGCTGTTCGGGAAGAGGCAGTGATCAACTACAGGTTTTGACAGGCTCAAGCTGTGTTTGGACGCATTCAATTGATCACACAGACGCATGAGACAGAATGACACACTCCCTATCCCTCTTTCCCTCTTTCTCTCTGTCTCTCGCTCCCGCTCCCTCTCTCTCTCTCTCTCGCTCTCTCTCTCTCTCTTATCCAATCCTACATACATAAGTATGACATGTGAATAAGTCAAGCCCAAATAGATTATTGCATTGTCGTATCTAGTTGAATTCTCAGCATACAAGTTTCTACTCGCATGGTTCTGTCACAACCCCGCCCGGCGTTTTGGGGTGGTCCGGCTTTCTCCTGACGCAGCGTTGGCCGCAGGGGCAGAGCGCAGAACTGCGTCAGCTCTGCGAGGAGTTGGCCCAGTCCACCCGCCACGAGTCCGGATCCCGGGAAGCGCTTTGTGGAGTTCTGGCGCGGTGGTTCGGCGAGAGAAGCGATCAAGCGGTTTGACAGCCAACTATGCTTTGCGACATATTGTTGTGGGAGGTGTCCGGTGGATGTGTGTTTTTTTTTGCCGGACCTGGTTTGGCAGATGTGCATGAGCAAGCAAGCTTCATTGGAGCCAGCCCCTCGGCCTTTTTTAGCCAACGTGTTTGTGCAGCACGCGGTTACACTGGCCTTCGCCCCCCCCCCCCCCCAGAACAACACGAAGATTGCTCAGGTTTGACCTCATCAGTTTCTTGGCATTTCTCAATGTGTCGGCGAAGACAAGTTCTCATCCATGCCCTTAGAGTCTTAATTTTGGAACTTACAGGGGTTTGTATCATATCTCGTCACGTCCTCCCACTAATCAAGGAACCACTACTAAGACATTTTGCAGGTGTGTCGGGCCTAACATTCAGAGATGAGTCTCTCGTGTGTGGAGGAGTCACGACCAGAGCGGGTATTTGGAAGCTCTCGGTGTTGATTTGATGGGTTTCAGTCCGATCCAGAAGGTCTGTATGTTGGCGCAGGGCGATGGTCGAAAAGATCGCCAAGAGGGAATGGCAAGCCACACGTGGGGCTGACTAATGAAGGTGCTTTTATAATATCGGGGGAGACGGTGTGTAATCAGCGAAGAAGGAAACGGATATTGCTGCCTTTGCCGCACTGTCCTATGCGGCCAGCCAACAATGTGACCCATTCTGAGAACACGGAGAAAAAAACACACACATCAAAAACGCAGACAACACGCAATGGCATCGCTGGTGTGGTTGCCACGGGAGACATTTGGGTATGGGTCCAAATCAAACCACCAGGAATTGGACCGCAGGCTTGAGTCCATGTTTCCATTTACCAGGGCAAGCCATTTTGGGGTTACCCGATTTTTGACCCACCGCCATCCAAACAGGCCTTGCATTGCAACCCAAACTCCGCCATCCCCGTGGACTTCTCAGGGAGGCGGTGGTTCGCGAGCCTGGGGTGCCCAGAGTGAGCGAGCGGATCCATCTTGGGCATGGAGGTGGCAATGTGGACCTAGAGATCGCGGATTTTTTGGGAAGTGTGCCATCAAACCTCGTTGCTTTTTGTTAGAACAAGACGTTTTTGTTCTAATGCGACCTCGCTTCCGGAAAAAAAAAAAAAAAAAAAACGACAAAAAAGAAAAAGAAAAAACACTCGCCCGACGTTCATGGCCTTGGAATCCCAACCCAGCCTGAGTCGTTTGCAGCTCATTGGTGATTTGCTTCCTGACTGCCCTTGCAAAATCATGATAATGTACGCTGACCTGAGAATTGCTCCCAACTTGAACACGCATAGCGCAACGTGTCCTACATTATCCTACATTAAATATCTTGGGCACAGCCTGCGCGAATCTGTTGATTGGTTTGATGGCGATTATCAATAGTTGTCTGTTGTAACAGCCAGTGATTCTGTGACTTTTGGAGGTTGGGGCACCAATCAGGCAGTTCGATATCACATTGTCCCATGGATACTTTATCCAGAAGGGGCAAAATTATGTTGCCAGCCGCAGTCGTCTCGCCCGAGTTAGATCGGAATACACTTAGATCTCCCCGCTGAGTCAAGCAGTCTTTCGTTTTTGCCGAGGATATATAGTCTAAATGCCGCCCTCAAGACACATAGTCATAGTTTGATTTGACCTTTGATTAAACTTGCTGTTGCAACAGTGTATCGTCAAAATTCATGGCATCTTCGCGATGACGGCCTTCGTATGTGTTCTCTCTTACACACAGACACACATTTCAAGCCAGAATTAACACCACTAGTCACTAGCCATGGTGAGAATTACAGTGCATGATCAATATTAGCTCATTGCTGCCAAGACAACGCCATATGATTTGAATTTCTTTGTACCTGATGTGTGAGAATCGCTGCCGCATGATCTGTGAGGTTGGAGCACGAAGCTTTGGCGCGAGGCGCGCAGGGCGTGCGTACCTGCGGAGATGAGGCAAACTTGCCAAAAGGAGCGTTCCAAGATGCCAGGCAATATTTGGATGAGTCGCTTTTGAGGTTACTCCTCTCTAACACAGCTCTCCGGCCTTTTGTTTACTAGTTGCGCTATCCGAGCCGGTGGTCTAGAAGGATCCCTTGTGTCTTGGTGGGGTCACCCCCTCTTTCTCGCCGGGGCTGTGAGCGGAGCGATTGTTTGCCTCCCGGAGCCAACAAGAGGCAGCTGCGAAACCTGATGACTGTTGAAGCGTTCACACGACAAACTTGCTGGGGTGTTGGACTGGCCTATGGCTGGGCCCCGACGAACTGCACTCTTTTGACCGACGCAGCTGGCCAGGCTTTGCGACCGAACGGGAGGACGAACAGACAGGTTTTTTGTTGCTTCAGTGCTCCAGGGTGTTCGCCGAGTCCTCGCCTCTATTTCCGAGGATGTTCTCATCCTTGCACCAGCGAGATTCCGGACTGCGTGTCACTTCAGTGCTGTGGTCAACTGAGATTTGTGTCTCGATGACTCGATCTTCCCTGGGTGAGGCATGCTGGGGTTGCCGTGTTGGCGTCGGACGCACGTTTTCTCGCCCGACCGCGCGCAAGCGGAGAATGTCCTGGCACGAGCTTTCGGAAACGGAGTCGGGGCCTCCAGAGACGCCCTGAGATCGGCCTTTGCGCTGCGGATGGGGCCCAGCCCCACCGTCACCTACCCGTGTACTGGAGGGTGGAGCCAAGCCGGCCCCTTTGCAGGTTGCAGGGCGCTCTATTAAGGGCGACGGACAGCCCTGTGCGCCAGGGCAGATCCTGAGCACTGATGAGCTGGTATCCCGCCAGATCTGCGCGTGGTTGGGGAAAAATGCCTTTCCAGAGCGATGCCCTACGCAGGCCTTTCCCGCTTGGTCGAGATAGCTTGGGCAATTCGCTCTCTTCTTCAACCTTGTAAGCTGCGAGGCTGCCAGAGGCGAATGGCCCGCAGATTTGACGCCTTCGTGACGACTGTTGCGCCTTCCGTGGCAGGTCGGGGAGGTGCTGTGGGGACACATATATATATATATATATGTATTATATATAATTATATATATATACCCTCCCACCATTCGACATGGAACCTGACAAGGGGATCCTTTACGACAATTTCCTCTCAAAGGGACCCCCCTGTCAGGCTCCATGTCAATTGGTGGAGGGTAATATAGAAAAAGTTTCCCCCAAAACAACGGTGATGAGCCGCCTACCCCAGAGCGCAAGGCAAAACGCTTCTCCGGTGAGGGGCGGTGAGCCTGACTTAGCGTCGCGAGCGGACCTCTGGCTGAAGCTGTGAGTCGTAAAGGGTTAAACGTTGGTGATGGAGTTCAGTTGTGCAACACGACACGACTACCACCTAGCCCAGCTGAACGTTGTTTGACCTGTGTGGTTCCACCGCAATTGCAACAATATTTGCTGCCGTCCTGGCCGAGAGCAAAGCCAAGATTGTAAAGAATCGCACTTGACTCAACTCGCAATGTTTGTTGCCCAGGCTGCCATCACCTCTAGGTCGCCTTGCTATGCAGCAGGTTTTGGGAACAGCGTGTGCGCACTTAGCGTGCTCAACCCCTGCGAGCCGACCAGTAGGACAGATCTACAGATCAGGGAGAAGACGCGACAGCTACTTGCGATGGTTCGTTTTGATCACGGCCCTCAAAAAACCCGAGAGCGAGATCTCCGACCCACGCGTAGTTTTGCGTAGTTTTGCTAATGACACACGCGTATAGCGTGCCCAGATTTGTGTCTGATTTTGGGCTAATTTCGCCCCGCTGCTGTCCCACGCTTACAGTGAGAGACAGTTGCCAACATCTATCAATATGTTAGCAGCAACCACAGGACTGCAACAAAATGTCATCGCGATGCGAAACTTGGATGCCAACAAATATGTGCATGACTTCCTCTGATGGTTGAGGAGCCAACTGGCAGACCGGGGATTCCTCTTTGCCGCACTTTTTTTCATGAGAGTGAAGCCAAGAGCCAGAAAGTGCGAGCGCACCCTCTTGATCCATGCATCTGGTGTTGATTCCATGTTTTTGTGCAGGCAGGTATTCGCGGGAAAACCACATGTCGTTGTGTGTCACGCAGATTTAGTGCCTTTTTACACATGGGGCCACTATGTTGTTCTTTTTATTGCGGTCGTTTGGTTGATATCTTGCTTTGAAGCAACGGTTCAAGAGTATCTCAGTGATTTGCTGACGGGATGGGTCGAGAATGTTTGGAATGAAGGCATCAGCAGCATGCGAACTGAGTGAGATTGACGGAGGCAGAGGGCTGCATGGTCTTCGGGTCAACGATGATGAGGCTCACTGCTGCGGGGGTTGATTGTTTGCCCGGAGTAGGATAATGTTAATGGCGAGGTTGCCTGGTTTGATGCTTGCAACTTGCGGCGGGCCACGTTTGTAACATGTTCATGGGATGAAACTGATGTGTTTCTCAAAACTCAGCACTCGAACTCAGACCAAACCGCCAGCACCGCGTGTTTGTGTTTTTTGCGCAGACGCAGGCAAACGTTTCCCCGGCGCACAGGACAACTGGCTCTTGGAGCGTTCGGCTGGGCAGCTGCCACATGATGTTTTTGTCAGGCTGATCGCATGGTGCAGCACTCCGTGGATGAGCCAGTTCACGCGAAATGAAGGGGCAAATAGCGAGCTCACCTGGGCGCGTTTCACGAGCTTACCTGCGATGAGGGCCACATTTTGTTTGGGAGTTTGTTGGAGTTTGCCCAGATGTGTTTCTTGACAGGAATGATCTTTTGGAATTCCAGCAGCTCATGAATCTTCGGTGCGAGAACCACACACAAAGGGCTTAGATCCACACACACACACATGCCCTAGAACCTCCCCATCCCCGAACCGCCCAAAAAACGGCAAATTTGGCCCAGGCTTTGTGGCCAACTGGCAAGCCTGGTGTTCCTTCTTCGGGTTCTGAGTTAGGGACCTTAGCCAGGTGAAGATGCAGCGGCGCCTGCAGGAACAGCAGGAGGATGTGAAAGGCGTGGGGGTAGACTGCGGGATGAAAGGAAGAAGATGGGCCAAGCTGAACAACCATTTCCCCATGAGTGTTTTAGCCACTGGGAGTCAAGCTGTTGCACTTTGACCGGATAAGACAAGGTATCCCGGAAGTGGAATTCCACAAACAAGACATGCTGAAACGTTTCGCAAGCGACTTTGGGCCTCGTGCAAATTCGATATCGCCACCGCCTCGTCAAGGGGACTCAGCCTCACAAGCATCAGCTTTGACTGGCAGATTGTGCGCTCGAAGGCTTGCAAGATGCCGTTCTTTGCGCGCCCTTATCAAAAGCATCTGTGCCGTTTACATGAGCAGTGAGCCTTGCTCGTCCAATCCTTCAACCGCTGACAAGTTGTTTGCTTTTGAATATGCCAGAAGTGGTTGTTTGCTAGCCGGCAAAGGATGGTCAGGGTGCTTGCACTCGTCCAGGCCATGAAGAGCTGATTCTCATGCAGCGGCGAGAGATCGAGGAGGGGTCGCTTTCAGCTCCACTCGGCTCTTTTTCGTTTCGGTCGGCTAGCGCAAGCTCTTTCCATCACACTCCATGCGCCCCCATTGGATTCAGTAATGTGAGCCAGAAATACTAAAGGACTAGGAGCAGCATCTCGAATCCAAAAACAGGAGCCGCTCCAGCTGGTCGAAAAATGTCCATGCCACGTGCTTTTGCTGTGGGTGCCAGAGCTGGTGTTGCAGCCGGCCAGGCCCTGCTAGCGAAGAGGAGTCGAGAAGAAACAGAGGCCCGGTGCTGGCCAAGGAATCCTTTTCTTACAAGAGTTGCCTTTCATCAGGAAGGACACGCTCATGTGACTGGGGTCTGAAAAGGAGCTTTCAGTTGCGAATTCGTTGGGTGAGGTCCAGTGCCAGCGAAAGAATAAGAATCCGGCTTGACAAAGCTCGGTGGGCTAAGGTTGTTTGTCTATCATGAAGGTTTTACATTTGAACTCGTCGATTGGCGCGCAACACTTCCGGCTGATTGTTGCTTGATCATGGCTGATGCTGTTTGGACAGTTGTCAGTTAATCAAACATGCGACTGTGAGACGAAGCAAACAACATCGTGAGAGGACAGGGAATCTGATATTTCAAAATCTAGTGCCATCACTTCGCTTCCAGAGCACATGCTTAGTTACATTTGTGCTGATTGACAAGTTCTTCGACAAGTCCTTCGACGTTGGTTTGAAGACTTCGTGTTGCCTATCCGTGACAGGACGTTCTTTTTGGAATCATGCCCAGACAGCGGTGGTAGTTTCCGCACGTCCTCTGATGGAGAGCTACGTCTTTGCTCTGCCTTGGCATTTGTCCTTAGCTTTGACTAAGCGTTGCAGCGTCCAAACATGGCCTTTGCTCTGGTGGAAGTGGGAAAGGACGAGCTAATCGTCGGTCCGCTCAGGCTCCATGATAGAGCTGCGCTCGCCACAGACAAATGGTGACCCCTTCATGGATCAAACATGCCAACCCAAACCGAGGAATGCTCGTGTTGACTCTTGTGTTTTCGTTGTTGTTTTGGTCTTCACGAGGTTTTTCAGGTTTTTGGATTTGGGCAGGGCTGATCCAGTTGAAGGGCTGTCTAATCTTTTCTCAGTTTTTTTTTCTCCAAGAAACAAACTCATGCAATATATAAGTTTACATACATAACTCTGTTTTGTTTCTTCGGCTTCCTTGAGGCTTGTTTACTTCTTTAGCAAAGCCGGAAATACGATAGAACAGCAGAGAAGACTCCAACTTGCACATATCCCAAACAGTGAAAAGACTGCAAGCTGCACAAATCCAGCCCAACACAACCCCTTCCCACAGTGGACTGTTCAGAATCTGCCGTCAGTGGTCCCCCCTCACACCGTGAGCGGGGTTAGCTGACGTAGGCGGATGAGCTCCGTTGGGTGCTGAGAGAAATGACGCCACGGTGTTCACTCGATGCCTCACTTGGTGAGTTCCTGGATTTGTTTACTTGTTGGGAAAACCATTTTAGTGGTACACAAAAGGTTTGGACTTGTTTTGGGCCATCCACTCAGGATGTGAGGTGCTAAATAGCCTGTGAATCGCGATATTGTGATTGTCCAAAAAGGGCAACAACAAGGGGATGGCTTTTTTTGCGGTTTTTCCAGACCCCCTATTCCCAGTATTCGCAAGTTCTGACCTTGTCCACATGAAACGCGGTGGTAGGACAGTACCAAAAACCTGGGCCTTTGGAAAAGATACGGACATGCAATGTCATCTTTTTCTTGTTACATGTATGACACGCTCGATGAGTCCAAAAGGATTGGCGCTTTGGCGACTCGTCCGGCTTCTTTGTATGCACGGAGGCCAGTCAAGATGTGCTGTGAGATCCTTCAGATGCTCTTTGAGAGCTGTTTCAAGTCATCAGCAAGCAGCACAGTCAAATGCAGTAGACCTAGGCATGCTGCATTTTGGATGCAAATGGATTAGGCAGTTTGTAGTATGGGAGTTGGACACACTGCACGTGCATGTTGCCTTCCGGGCGCTGATTTCTCTTTACCCAAACATGGAAGCCACCAGGCTTGAGGGGACTCGGCAGATTCCATGGGGTAGCTCAATGCGGGTACCACAATTCTAGGGCTCCATTTTGGGGTTATCCTATTCGTGACCACTGCAATTTTATGGGATTCCCGAGCAAAGTTCGCATGCCAAATGATTGAAAGCCGACTGAGACCGTCAAGCGCGGGAGCTCACGACAGAGTTGCGCAGCTGCCGCCGAAGTTGCGGCTGGGAACTCGGAAAGGCGGTCTTTCTGCGGCTTTTGGTCAGGTTCTTTGGTGGGAGGCTCTGTGTTCCTTCGAGTTATTGGCTTGTCGTTTTGTCAGAGGGTGGCTCCCAAACCCACAATCCTGTGGGCCGCTTTACCCCTGTTCATATGTTCCAATTGATCATGCCGCTCCGCAAACCAGGCTAACGGATAGAACGCGCACTTTTGAACGGTGGGGTGAGGTACACACTTGGCGCAGACAGTACCTTAAACCAACATACAGGCATCTGGCCAGGCTTGAATCTATAGTAGCATATCCATACGACTGTGCACTTACCCTGAAAGGCAATGATGGAGCCAAGTCCCCGTGAGGGCTCCCTCATTACCCATGGGCCAATCCCTTTGAGCATGCAACCCAAGATGCTCTTGGCCAAGGGAAATACATCTGCACTCGCATGCCCGACTTAAGTCGTCCCCTTGCCAGCATGGACTTGGGCTCCGGACTAGATGTTATCCGACCTCACCCCGAAAAGGTGCTTTGAAGCCAAATCGGTGGTTTGGAGGTTAGAAAGTGGTTTTCCACTTACCCGCAAGGACCCGGGGTTCAAATCCCACCACCAATCCAAGCAAGCAATCAAGGGCTACCTGAGCATAGACGTCACGCAATAACGTCATAGTGTCAAAACAGGCGCTCAGCCGCGTCAAACGTAAAACATAAACAATCAAGCAAACAAGCAAGCAAGCAAACAATCAAGCAAGCAAATAAACAATCAAACAAACAAAAATCAACAAAAACAATAAAGAACAAGACAGAACAAACAGAACACACAAACACAACAAATAACAAAACCGGTCAGTTCCCCGTTCTGCCGCCCTTTTTTTCTTCTCAACCTTCGAGGCAGCCTGGAGAGCGAGATCGCCTCAGAGGAGGCCCGCGCTGCAGCACTGCGGGAGGCGTCCGGGGTGCGGGGTAGCGACGACGCACGACGCGGAGGAGTTGGAGTCGGGAATGGGAAGCGAGCCGTGATGAATTGGTTAAGTCACCAATTTCGGGACCAAAGACACCATGAGTTATTGTGTTTTTCAAGAGGGAGCTAGCCTTGATTAATTGGCTCAGTCGAACGAACGAATCCGGGTCTCCGAGCACTGACTGCGCGACCTTTAGGGAGTTTGGGGGTGGCCAAATAAAAAGCGCAGCAACAATTGGTCAAGTCACCAAATTCGGGACAGACACCAAAGTTTTTTTGTTGAGGGAGCTTTAAGGAGTTACCAGGAGTTCTGAAGGACATGGTGGCCATTGAGTCACCAAATTTGGGAGCTTCTCTATTGTAGTTCGGCCAGCAGGCTTTAGTTCTTTTTGTTTCCAGAGAGTTCGATGGGCTCGTAAGTTACCAACGTTGGGAGGCAGTGCCACCTTCTCAACAGTCACACCAAATACATGGAAGGCAGTGCCCCCTTCGGCCTTTCCTTTTTTCAAGAGAATTCGATGGGCTTCTTAAAAGAGGGCAATTCCTTGGTGGACACAGCACATGACTTTTTTCGTTTCGGAGCCGAGCTCTTCCACTTTCTGGATAAACACGTGCGTGCCATGGGAACTTGTTGTTTACGATTTGCAGCACGTGTGATCTATGAAGCAGTAGTTTTCACCGTTAGTATGCAAGCTGCAGCGGCTTTACGCATGTCAAGCTCGGAACTGGCTGAGCTATACATTCTATGATTTGTTTGGAGGCACTCTGTGGTCAGTGGGACGGCATTTGCTACTGTAGAAGCAATTCTGGCTGACAACGAGTAGCACTTTGTATTACTCCATGCCCGTACGCAGAGTACTCCTACTACTCAATATGTCGCGACATGGCGAGCCCGAAGCGATCAGGCAGAAGCCAAGTGCAAGCGGTTGTTTGGAACCCAGACATGCAACAGATACTTACATGATGACTGAGTTCCTTGCTTGTTGGATGGTGGTGAACACAGATAATCACAGATACGCCTGCTCTTTGAAGCAGAGCAGGGTGATCACTTGCAACAGATTCGTGGGAACATGACGGACAACCATTTCTGGCAACTTGCCGCTAGGCGGAAGTCCTTGACAGGTGCAGTGTCTATGAAATGCCCGAAGGTTTTGCAGGTTGGGTATCGGTTTTCGATGCCCTATGTGCAAGTTTGTCGGCTGTGGGTGTGTCAACACATGTTGGGGACCGGAACCGTCCTTTTGGTTTCCCAAAAACCCAACCAAATATGGTTTTCCTTTTGGTTCCAACCAACAAAGGGGTGTCTCTTTTTGGGAACCCCCCTGTTAATTTCAAGGGGAAATCAAAAGGAACATCACAACATTAGAGGCTCCCTAGTTTTGAGACAAGCCCGAGTTTCCGTTTGCCCTTTGGTTTCATGTTGGTTCCCCCAAAGAAAGATCAACCATGCATATTTTGTGATTCTTTCCTTTTTGGTCCCAACCAAACTACTCGGTGTTCCTTCTGGTTTCCCCTCAAAAAAAGAGAAAAAGAAGAACAAACGGGCTTCCAATTTGGGTTTTGCCAAAAAGCCGGACAGCATGTTCAAAACACACAAACTCCGGTCTTCCAAGTTTGGTTTTGCCCAGAAACGCCCACCAACCAGACCCCGCCCTGTTCTCCTCTTGGCTCCCCAACAAAACGGCCCCAGCTCCGGCGTTTTTCTCGCCAGGCCTTCGAAGGCCGCCGGGCGCGCTTCGCCACGGCGGAGACGGCGGCGCGCAACGCGGAGCTGCCCGGCTCAAGCGACCGACGGGGGGAAGTCGACGGGGGAAGTCGTTGGGGGGAGGCAGAGCTGTTGAAAACCGGGGACCCCGGGTCTAGAAACGGCTTCTAGCTTGCACCAGTCAGGGGTACGCCTGCTCTTTGCTTCTAAGCTTGAAAATTGTTTATTCAACCCCTGTTTCTTCATAGGGCGGTTGTTCAAGCCTGCTTCTTCAACCTCTGTCTATTCATAGGATGGGTGTGAATTTCTAACTCAAAACATAATTTCCTTTCCAACTCCGGGACTTGTTCAATGTCGGGCAGCCGGCGAGTGGTTAGGTTTTCTTCTAACAACCCACAAGTTGTTGACTTTTGGCCAGGGATCAGTTTGGGCAGCCCAGTTTTGGGTGGGTCTTTGAGCAGATCACGTGGTTCTCCGTTTGTGAGAAATGTGTCCAACTCTTTTTAAGGACAAGTTGGTGTCCCTGAAAAAGGTGGAGTGAAGGGACACGGGGCGAGTGCTGGGAGTGTCACCAGTCAAGTTCCTGGCAGCACTGGCGATGGTGCGACACTGACCAGATCCTCTTTGGGAATGGGCCATGGGTGTGTGGTTTAACGGACCCAGCATGTGCTTGTCCTTTGAGACATGGGTCTGTCTTGTTTTTAAGAGTTGGTACCCCTGCAAAGGGTGGTAAAGGGACACCCACAAAGCAACACCCATTTTGGGGGATGCTGTGTTCTGTTTGGTTTTCCTTAAAGCCTGCAAGAAAGTGGTACCCTCAAAAAAAACAGACACCCATGTGCAGAAGCTCCTTTTGTCGATTTTACTTGAAACGCGCAAGTGGACGAGGTGTTTGACGAAATGGGCATGTCTCTTTTCGCGGGCAAGCCTTTCGGATGGTTTTCAAGGAAGCCCAAAAGGCAACCACCCCAATTTTGCGGGTTTCCCTAATTTGGGACCAACCCAAATGCCCCTTACGGCGCCAGAGCTTCGCGCACGAAGCGCCAGCGCCGCGTCCGAAGGCTCAGCACCATGCGCGCCACCCGGCGCCGCATCGCTGCGGAGATCATGGCGCGTCCGAGCGCCCGGCGGTAGCTGGGTTTTTTGGGTTTTGGGGCCATAGCTGTGTATTTTGGTTGTTTTGGTCGAAAAATAGATGGCGATTGGTTTGCCGGGCACGTTCCAGCGCTGAACAGCTCGATCCATTTTTCCAGAGCCACATTGTTTGCAATGGCTTGTGTTGGCCGCGCTGGGAGTTGTCACATGTCTTGCATACTGACCGATCTCGAATGGGGCAATAGTAGGCTGTTGTCCTAGCATCCCTCACCTCCCTTTGTCCCGCACATGCGCTTAATTGACTCGTCCAGGGCTTCACAGGCAATCGAGCCATGGCTACAATCAATCTATGTATTGCCTCAGTTGCACAGCCATTGCGAGGATCTCGCAAGGAACCAGGCTCATTCGGCATACAGCTGTGGCATCAAGATGTGTGGGCAATCAGTCCTGTGAAGGTGTCTACAGTCGAATTCCGGTCGGGTCATGCGGCCCATGGGCTTTTGGCACGAGAGCTGCTGACAACAATCCCTCCAGCTGGCGACTTGCTCTATGTCTTTTTGACGGATTAATGGGTTGTCTTTTGTCATTTCTGAGACAAACTTTTTGCCAATTGGCACTAGGCTCATTGAATCGCAGCAGATACACTTATAGCAGTCCATGGATTGCATTCCACCTCTTGGGACGTCGGAAGGGAGCACCCTTTCTTGCCGCGCACTGTGCTTCCGGGATTGTACTTTGCTAGGACCCCCAGTAGTGCCCTTTTACCCTTTTCTGGGGGAGGTTTCCTGTACTAAAATCGACTACAGAAATAATAAGGGTACCCTTTTTCTGACCTCTCTACTGGAGGACCTAGTTTGCGTTCCTATGGCCCATTGTTCTTGTCACTTTGGCAAAGCACCAATACTTTGTGTGCAGCTTCCAAAAGGTCCTAAGTACCTCCTAGGATATGGCCCTGGCTCCAAAGATGGTACCCAAGTCGGGCCCTTGGTCAATGGAAACAGAGACCTACGCAATCGCCCTTGAGTTTGTTTAGCCACACCCTGGCTGTGAGTCGTAAAAGCCCTTGAATTTGGAGCCACAGCCTTTTGGCTGTGAGTCGTAAAACTCCCATGTATATGAAGCCATGTATATGAAGGGGATACACCCGATACCCCGTCCGATCCCAGGCCGGGAGACGGAGGCGGTGCAAGAGGCCCAAGGCTTGCGGCAAGAGTACCGCGCACGCGCGGAGGCGCACTGCGAGGCACCGCTGGGCTGGTTGACAGGTTTTCATAGACCGACCCCGCAGGTTCTGGCCTTGTTGGGGTAAGTCTTTCCCCCACCCCAAAACAGAACATGGCGGTTTTCTCTTTTGGTTCCTGTAAAACAGAGCAAAACCAGGGGTACCCTCAAACAACATTGGACCGGTTTCCTTTGTTTTTCCCTCTGGCCAAAAAAACACTGCGTGTCTAAGTCTGGCCAAGTGCCATTTGCCGGATTGGGTGACTTTGGTTGCTGCTTTTCGGGCACATCTCGAGCAAGTTCCCTTTGGGTGCTTTGCCGCGCTTAGCGACTTGCTTACCCGCGGTGAGTGTTTCCCAGTGCTTCTTTACTTTTGCATGGTCCATTTCTCTGCGATGTGTGAGCTCAGCCCTGGATTATTGTTGAACACTGTTTTCCTCAAGAGTTCCCTTGGACTTCATCCGTACTGTTTGCTTTTTGTTGAACCTTTGAATCTGAGGGTGTCGATTCTCCTCGTTGGCTTGCCCGCTGTTTTGACATGCATCGTCAAACTGTTGGCTCAGGTTTTGTTTCCGCGTTGTTGCTGGCGTCGACGCTGCGGTCATTCTTGGTGCTGTCCACGTTGGTTCTTCGTTTGCGCCCTTTCTTTTTTCTTTCTGGGGTAGGCTTTGTGATTACATGCTTTATAACTTTATGGCTCTAATTTGTGGGATTCCAATAGAGATTATTATGTCATTTGTCCAGGGTGTCGTAGTGTAAGTGCATGTGTCGTTGTTGGCCTCAGACTTGGTTTGTTGCGGGACTGAAGCATGCGCCATTCTGCACCATTCCCCTTGCTTGTCATTGCAAGCCACATCACATCACGTCTTTGGGATACAGATGTCCCTGGTTGTTTATTGAACCATGCCATTATTCATTTGCTTGTATGGTCATTGTATTCATGAGTTTGACTATTTCAATAGGCTGGACTCGGCCTGCTCGGGCTTGTGGGAGTTTGCAATGTCTGGAGTACAGAAATGTTCGTCTCGCCCGGGCAGCATGGCGTTGACTTCTGGAAACCCTGTGGGATGTTGCCAGAGCTTTGGCCCAAGGCCCGTGCTTTCGATCAATCCGCATAGCAGCCTGGGCCAGTTTGCGTAGCGCTGGGCAGGTGATCACTTCGGAGATCGCGGAAGTTCGCACGAACGACCTTTTCAAGGCCTGCCATGTTTTGATCGAATTCTGCCCAGCGCGTGTCTGAGGCTTCACATGATGTTAGATGATGTGCCTTCAACCCGATGAAACTTTCTATATGCACAGCAATACACTTCTTGGTACCCACTTGGAGACACAACTGTTTGGCGGTGGTGCCCTCTCGAAGTCTTTCTCAAGGGTCCCTACGTGTTCACATGACAAATATCGTTCTGGTTGAGCCTAAACAACAATGAGCACTATGTGCTCGTGAAGATCCTGAAACATCCGTTTCAGAAAATTTGTCCAGCTGTTCAACATGCTTTTGATGACCGCCATCTTGTGCAGTGCGTCTCTATGTTGTGAACACCTACGTGTTACCGACGTCTGGGATCCGAGCTCGCGACACCAGAATGTGGTTGTTTCCCAAGTAGCTGCAGGATGGAGTGCCTCAACAGTGAACACCTTACCCGAAGACATCGACTTCGTCCCACGACTCAGCAACGAAGATGTGTTTCCAAGCTTCAAAATGGCAGTGGGTTGGATTGCCTCGAGCATAGGCTTTGGCTAATAGACGCTGACCAACTGCTTGCATGTGTGCAAGCAAATGTTCGTAAATGCCCTCTTTTCAGCAATCATGGAAGTAGGCGGGTTGTGGAAGACTACCATTATTTGGACAAGCATAGACTAGTTTTGTATCGCTGCTTTGGACGCAGCGGAATCCCACGTTGGCCATCGCAAATGACACGTCTTTGCCTCAGAGATGTTGTGTAATTACATTGAGTAGGTATCCTTCCCAGTAACATACTGCGGACTGTTGACAGACAAATCCTGCACCGCTTAAGAAACCATGGGAACCCATTGTTTGTTGGTATCTACAGGGGAATCATGATTCCGGTGTTTCTTAGTTGGGGCAGAATTTCGTCCATCCACGGTAGCATCTCTGGAAGGGTACTTGAAGGCCAAGGACGTTTTAACTCTTTGTAGTATAGGGGCTGAAGCGCCTAGGACAATTTTGGGTGCGAGACGTCGGTTCCTGGTGGATCGCCGCACTGCTGCTATACTGTTGGCAATGCTGCCAGTATTGTTTGTCTTCTTCTTCTTCTTTGTGTGTGTGTGTTGACCAGGCGGAACTATTCATGCTTCAGATTTGTTTTTGCATGATAGGACACATCATCCTCTTCCCTAATCGGATTTCGGCTGGACTTTCTGGCAAGGATGTCACAGCTATTTGTTTGGTGATCAAGGGTGGGCTTTCGCTCCTTTGAATGGTCTTATTTCATTGGATCAGTTCAACTCAAACACAAGTGAACAACATCATGTCTGATCTCACTCAGACGCATACAGCAGCCATCTTGCATTGTCTTGAGTTTCGTCGCAATCGACCCATGGCTTGCGTTGGTCTGTTTCATGGGGCCTTTGGGATGTCAGGGCCACAACTCTGTGAACCAGGCAGGGTCCGGACATTGGAGCCGGGAAATCCGTGAGAGGCAAGTCTTTGGCAAAACATTTTTTCACCGACTTCCCTTTGAGCCGTTCGCCTATTAGAAGAGACGGCCAGCAACACCACATCAAAGCGATAAAGTGCCGCGGGAATTCGCGGGAGGGCTTGTTTCAGCATGGTTGAAGCTGTACATGCGCATGGTCTTGGCGTGAACTCAGACGTTGCGCCTGCCGTAGACTGCACGTTGAAGTTATGGTGTCGGGGAGGGAGGGGGAGTGGGGAGTGATTGTGTTCACCCAAAAAGCTGGAGAAATGTGAAGCACATTGGGCAGATTTGAAGTTGTTTTCGCGATGAAGTGCGGATTCGCGGTTGAAAATGCAAAGCTCGGACACAGACCCACAGGATTTCAGCGTGATATGTCCGACGCGAATCGCCCGTTCCTTTGTTATTGGGTGGGGACCCTTGTGGCATGGGGGAGAACTCGAATCGAGTGGCATGGAGCTCTTTGTCTCAATGGCACTTGTCCTTTGGGCATCACCTGAACCAGAAGTGTCGTCCATTCCACACAGATTTCCCAGGCTGCCACAGCTGACTGCGAACGTATTAAACACGAACACTTGCACAGCTAGCTTGGCTTTCCCTCGAGGAAAGCGGAGAAGCTCGGAGAAGTCTTGGGCAGATCTACAATTTGGCTGTGTGTCTTTTGGAGGGTACCAACTGTTTTGTGGTGTCAATCGGAAGGCAAAAGGAGAGCCCACCTTTTTGGGGTGCCAAATCCCAAAAACAGGACGAGCCACCCACAATGGCCAAAGGCGATGGCCAATGCCATGTGGTCGGGGGGTGACTTTTTGAGGCCGAAGCTACCTCGGCTTCGGAGGCGCGGCTGGGTCCATGAGCAGTCACCTGAAACCTATGTGGCCCAGGGAAGTACCACCTGGAACACAGCCCAGTTGATTCCCACTTGTGGTCCCAGCCGAGTTTAACCAGGATTGTAGGACTTTAACTTTTTGCCAACTAATGGGTGTTCCATTCAAACACTAAAAGTTATGCTTTTAGCAGGGGAGCAGAAAGCAACCGAGTAAGGGTTTGCAATCTATATGTTGACTTGGATTTATGTTTGTTGCGCTTGCGGCGAGGCACAGATGTTGCCAGCACCGCTTTGCCACTGTTCTTTTTCAGCGCTTGGAAGATGGGCAGAGCGCCAATCGCATAAGCAGAACCAAAGAATGGCATTCCAGAGCCTCCCCTCTTGCAGGCGAATCAACCATTTAGCAGCTTCAACCATTTAGTGTTCCAAACAGGAGAGAGGTGGTGCTTTCCCACTAGGACTTGATTGGAGTTTGGGCTATCGACATACCTTACCAGGTCGTGCTGTACGCTTGCCTGAGAATCTCGGGGGTGGGTGCCTTGCTCGACTTTCTACGCGGAACCTGTCGCTTTGAGCATACCGCACAATCACTAGCAGGCAACGGGTGAAGGCGCAGAACCCAAAGAATGTTGGCTGTTGTCAGGCAGACGGTTCATGTGGAAAGACGCCGCCTGCCAGGAAGCGGAGGCGGAAGCCGCGAGTCGCGAGATGTCTGAACTGCAGGCGGCGCTTGCAGGTGTTAGCGGCTCGAGCCGCCTTTTGCCAGTTGCTTTCTTGGCACCTCGTGTCCAAAGGCTTGCAGATTCCATTTCTAAGTGGCAAACACTCAGTATTTCACTGAGGTGCGAAATTCACCCTACTTGGCTTAGGCCATATTCTTCCAGGTTCATCTCCTGCACTGTGCAGATCCATTAAATCAGCCCAAGAATGCGCGGAGCAAACGGGCGAGGGAAATGAATCGAAAGAGAGCTAGATGGTATCACAATGGGGCTTTTAATCTCGCTGGAGGGTATCCAAAACCAGAATCCCTGTGGGTGGCAAGTGCCAACGTTGGAAGGCCATTTTCTGGCTGATGCTCAGCGGAAATGAGACATGGAATGACGCTTTTTAAACACCATCCAGCTTTTGGTTTCCTTTGAGGGGACCCCTGAACCCTACTTATCACGCCAGCAAGTTTTCTCAGACTTTGTCTTATCCAACAACGGATCCACCTTTGACAGGCCGGCCAACCTAGAACATCCTTATCTAGGGGAACCTTCCATTTCCTTTCTCTCCAGGGATCCTTCTTTCTAGAAAACCTCCTGAAACCCAGGGACAACGGCTGGTTATTGAAAAGAACGAGGGTTGAAAAGAACGGGAAGCAACCCCCAGGACCCCATGGCTGACAAGATAAGCCCAAAACAGCCATTTGGGAGGTCATTCCACAGACCATTTGCCAGCAATTGGGGGGTCCTGGCCCCAGACCTTTATTCAGATTGACTTGTGGTATTTGTCCCTTTCTCCTGAAGGCCAGCTGCTCTTGAAGCATTACCAAACTACCAAACGGCCTGATAGTTGGGAGTATACCCGTGCTGTTTAGCGAATAAGCTGCCAATTTTGTTAATCCTAGTACTTGTAACTCAATTTCTGACCTTTGTTGACACATTGTACGGCGACCTCAGCCAAAACATTTTTTGCCCGATGCACTTTCTTACAGGGTTGAGTCCGAACTTTGGCGAATCCAATCTCGTCGGCAAAAGATCCGTTCAACGAGACTGCCCTTGCGTCTGAGCACTGGTTCCAATGAACAGATTAAACCGCTAGAATCTAAGTCAGGCCGTTTTGAGGGCCTTCCCTGCACAGGCGGCCATTTTTACGCTGGAGCAGCAGACAGCCGAAAGCCTCGGAAGTGTGGGAGGTTGCCATCTGCAACGCCCAAGGATCCCTTTCCGGTTTGGGTGCGGAAGTTTACCCCAAATTCGCTGTCACTGTGTGATTGGTCGGTCGTTTTGAGCACCGTGGTCGGGACCAGGGGTCTCTTGAAGGTCACAGCTCAGGCTTAGAGGCTTAGACATTCCCATCAATGAAACGAACCGACTGTTACGCGAGGCCGTCAAAACTTAGGGGCCGGTTTTGCTGTCCCCTTGTTTTTGGCGGCACCTACCGGAACCAGGCTCCGAAAAGGGACCGGCACCATACATTTCTGACAGCTCACCCCCACCCCCTTGAAATGGAATATGAGGGCGGGGGGGGGGGGGGGGTGTGGCAGGTTTGGGAGTTTGTCCTTTCCATTTTTGGGTCCGACGTGGAATCCAGCTTTGAGGTCCCAGTGGAAATTGGAAAAAGAAAACCTGAGGTGCTTTCCCCAATTTCGTGTCGGGGGGGACCCCCCTTCATTTTCCGCTTGCTCTTGCGGACCTGGAGAGGGTGCCGATTGTAGCATTTTCTACAGATAAAAAACACACACACACACCCCTTTCCATTTTTACTGGGTGGGGGAATCGGGTGTGGAAATCGGGGGAAGGATGTATTTCCTGCATCCCGTCAAGAAAATCCACCTCCCCCCTCTCAGTGTTCCATTTTTTGCCACGGTGCATGCAAATTGTAGCATTTTTTGCGGGTAGAACCACCTCCCCCTCCTTGATTTTTTTTTTTTAAATGGGTGTGGAAGGGGAGCACAGTAGCGCCATGAAATTTGGTTGGTGGGAGGTAGTCCCTCACAACCGCCCCCCCAGCCCCTTCCAATTACTCCCCCCTCAGCCAGGGACAAAATGGAAGCAAGGGGTCAGAAAATTGAGGCGGTGAGGGAGAGCGAGCTGCACGCCATGCAGCGGAGAAAGCTGCGAGGGTCGAAGCCTCAACGATGACGACTCGCGACGACGACTCGCGAGAGTTCGCGACGACGACGTTCGCCTGGAGGCGTCATTGATCCCAGGGTCGGAAAATCATGGGGGCTGGGGGGGAGAGAGGGGAGGGGGAAGGAGCGCCTTTGGCTTATTTGGGTTCCCTGCCCTCCCCTCGCTCCCCCCCAGCCCCCATGACAAAAAGGATGGTGGTGAGTGAGGTTAAAATAACATGTTTCAAGCTATGGTGCATTGTTTTCTAAGTGAAACAATTGCTGTTTGAAGGGAATATACCACAGGGCCAGTTTTGGTAAGTTATGTCTTATGTAAGCATCAAGCTCACCGTCCAAGGCTATGGTGCTGGCGTTGTTGATGTGTGTGTGTGTGAGTGTGTGTGTGTGTGTGTCGAGGTTCTGCAAGGGATCTATTTTATTGTCATTCATAACAATAAGTGGACACTTCATTGTGCAGTCTTTTGAAAAGGTTGTCACCAAAAAGCAGAGCTTGAATGGGACCAGCAAGGATTGAGCTCTGCGTTCGGGCTCAAGCTTGAAGCCCCGCAAGAAGTGGATTTGCTGCACCTGTGATTGCATAGGCCTGGAGCAGGTGAATTTCAGTCGAGAGTACCAAAAGCAGAGCAGTGTTTCAAAAATGTTCACTCCCCCAAGAAAGATACAATGGCATGCAATACAAACAAGTTGTTTGAAGACAAAAAGGGGCCTCCCCATGACTCTTCACCAGCCCTGTTTTTCGCAAATACGACACCAATACGTTGCTAAACCAATACTGAAACAGTAGTAAACTAGCACGAAGCCAGACAACACAACACTAGCCAGTACTACCCGACCAATGCTACAGCATGGCTGAACCAATGCTAAACCCCAACACTAAACCATTACCAACCCGATACTAAACAAACACAAAACCAATCCTGAACCACTATTTGGGGCTATACCTGACTGAATTGCTTTTGGTGGTTTCCGCTATGGGGTCTCACTCTGTTCGAATCGGCTTTTGCGCAATCAGTCGCATCGGAAGGGCCTTTACTTAGCAGTGATGGTCATCCACTTGTAAGGATCCTTAGCCATGCGACGATTCCTAGGGAACCATGACCACAGGCCCTATGTATCAGGCGTTTCGACCCCCAAAAAAAAACCGGAGCAGTCAAGCTTCTCAGGTCGAGCAAGAGACGCGATGGTTCGGTCCGAGCGCCTGGCTGTTGACAGTTGAGGTTTTGACTTTGGATCTTGAAAGGGCCAGTTGAACTGCTTGATTCGTCGGTCAGCTCAGCTTACAATCAGTAACTAGAACCTGACATGAGCTGTCATGAACGAGAGACGTTTTTTTACTCTCTTTTTACTTTCTTTTTTTTGTCCGGGGCGAAACAAATAAGGCGCAACTTTGAGACACAAACATGGCAAGGTCTGTTGTACTGGCATCTTGTTCATCGAGTCGCAGGATTTGTTGCGGCACTCCAAACCCAGGGGCCTTGCTCAATGCGAACTGATACGTGTTGTTTGTTGCTATCTTTGCTTTGTTTTGTTGTCATCCATGATGGATGCATCGTGTCACACATGATCTACTTATTTTGAAGTTCGCGAAATGATGTTTATTTGTTGAGAACTAGGAACATTTGTGACATGCTTTCCAATTGGACCATTTGCAGTTGTCAATCGTATGAGCCGCAGTGCATCATATTTTTACGTCGGTCTTTTTAGACTTACACCTCATCTTGGCATGTACCCAACGTTGCACATGGGCATTTGCTTGACGCTGTGCGAAACTTAGTGCACCTTGCCTGAGAGAGCCAGGCGCCTACGTGACAATAGCGGTGCTGTTTTGGTGTATGGACCGTGAACTCTCCATGCCGCTCTTCCGAAGGGAGCGTTCCTCACACGGATGCATTTGTGCAATGTGGCTGCCACTACCATGAGGAGTACTTGGGCTGACCTCGGAGACCCTTTCATGCAAGTGATCACATTCTCCCTGTTTGACTTGCACATTTTGAGCAAAGCTAGGTCCCCCAGTAGTGCCCTTTTACTTTTTTTTGGGAGTTCCCCTACTAAAATAGACTACAGAAAAACGGTATCCTTTTTTCTGACCTCTCCACTGGAGGACCTAGAAAGCGTATAATTACCAGTTCCCTGAGAGCCTTTATGTTCCTGCCAACAGCTTGTCAAAGCCGTCCGAGGGCTCCCGGACTCCAACTACAGCAACTCAGGACCGGCTGAGTGCGATTGGCGTGCACGAATCGTTGAGGTTTTAATGTTTCCACCGACACTTTAGCCACAATCAAGACCCGGGTAGATGAAGTGCCCAACCATAAGTGCAGCCGCCTTTTCAATCTTTACATCGTTGTACGCAATTTGAATACCAAGTATTGATTACGACTCCAATGACGTCAACCAGCATGGAACCGAGTCATTCTGTGTTGCTTGTTTGCCTCCGATGCTGCCTTTGCCTCGGTTCTTGCATGCCTGTCATCCTGCATAGCGGCATGCTGTTCAACCAATTGTTTTGAAACTCAATCGGCAAGCCGCAGCAAGCGTAGCCAGGAGGCCGTGATTTTTGTGCGCCCCAAATAGGACGCTCAACGAGATGGCGAAAGGTTCAGCCCTTGATTCATGAAGCTCCTATTGTGAGGGCGTATCTCAGAATTTCATGTTGCTCATATTTGCCCTTGAACCTTGCGATTGAGTCCTCATTGCTAAGAGCCATCAGACTGCACAACTTTTTCGGATTGGGTTCACATCAAGCGGCGTGAGAGGTGCATGTCCGCATTGCAAGAGGGGAGTAGACTAGGAAGTCTGAGCTGCGGGCTATAATGCATGTTGCTGTTATAAGTGAGACACGTTGCTTTTACGTCAAAGCAAGACAGGTGCGTCAAATCAAGACAGGTGTCACAGCATAAACACGTCCTGGGCTTTTCTCCGCTCGTTTGGAGAGTGGCCATGGCTTCCATGAACCCCAAGTTGCGGCCAGCTTACTTTTCCAGGGCTGAAAGCTTGGGGTCGACCGGGCCAAATAGGGAGGGTTCCAGAGTTTCAGGGGGTCCTGGGGCTGTTGGGGATACCACCTAACGGTCCTTGTCTGCAGGAGAAGGATTCCGAGCAAGCCGCCCTGCAGGCCAGATTCGTCTGTTTGTTTTTGGTTGCAAAGGGCCTTGTGCCGTATCCAAAAACCGCGTCCCATGATGAAAGTGTTGCCTGGTGATGATGTGTTATGCTCCTGGCTGGGAGACGAAAGCTGAGCTGGGGCTTGATTGGAACGGGATTGGGATTAGGCTGGCCTCGGGGTGGTGTGCCTTGAATTAGCTTCATCTTGAGAGGCTCATGGTTTTTATTTCATTGAAAGATACATTAAAAGGGGTGGTGTCATTTAATTACTCACCATTTAGAGTCGGTATTTTGTTTTGAGGATGTCACTTGAATGGACCCAATATAGTCTAGCCTAAATTGTGTGGTTCGACTTGTTTGCTCTGACATACATCATGAGTGTTCTGGGCAAGCTGGGTGTGCTACATTTCTGTTTGTATTGCACTTCTTTCTTTGCGGCATTGGATATCTGAGATATTGTGGCGACAGCTGTGCATATGATATCGTAGATATATTGATATATTGTCCGCTTTGTTTGGATGTGCAGACCAGGATCTTTGTGTTAGGGGTAACACCTTCTGAATGGTTGACTGTGTCTTTTTGTAGGGTACCCCTTCTTTGTTCCCCAACACCAGGGTGGTCGTGGGCGGCTCTGGGGTAGAGTTCTGAGGAGGTTCAGGGGACGCATGGGGAGGGTTCTCTAGATGCGCGGGGTGGTTCCGACTTCTGGAAAGTATGGGCGTTGTCTCAGGCTGTTGGGGATATCACCTGAGCTTTTGGTTTCAAAGGGAAACTAAGAGGAAACCTTTGCGCCATTTTGGGGGTCCCCTAAAAAACACACACACCAACATGTTGGCTCTACAGCCATCGTTCGCCCCACGTTTGGAATGGGTGCTCTCGTGGAAACAACCAAATGGTAGCGTGCACGTTCAAGGAATCCCGGAAACAAGTGAACCCATGTCAGGCCAAATGGTAGCGTGCACGTTTAAGGGATTCCGGAAGCAAGTGAACCATGTCAGGCCAAATGGTAGCTTGCACGTTCAAGGGATCCCAAACAAGTGCCTCACTTTCCGTTCTTGGGCTGGCTAACTGCCTGCAATCGTTCACTCAAAGGCTGACTGCTTGCACAGCCGCTGGTCAGCGTCGGGCTGCTCCCACCGCTGCTCATGTCTACACCAGCATTCCTCCGCGGGGGCATTGCTGTGCACTTCTGGGCTGCTCGAAGGATCCAGTATCGGCGACGAAAGCCACATCACACCTTGAACCTCTGGAGCCGTGAAGAGGCCTCGAATGAAGATCCCAAGATCTCAACCACGGGTATGCCAGCATTTAGTCCAGTAGCCCTCAGCGATTTTCGTCCTCAAGGACAGAATTCTGCAACGGGGTTAGCTTTGGTTTCCCGGCCGACAGCAGTGGTGACTGGCCTGACATCATGTACTTGACCAGGGATGAAAACTGCCCCCCCCCCTTGACTTATGGAATTCCCTATGATGACTCATTCCAGCAAATACAGTGAAGCCCCATCATCCCCAGGACATCGCAGAAGCGATGCAGCAAGTGAAAGAGAAAGGGCCAGCGTGCCGCATGTTGCGGTCTGACCCCTGTTGCAGGCTCAAAATAAAGTTGGGGCGGGTCGGAGCCTAAAATAAGTCTCTATTTGTTTCTAGTCTTCCATTAAACTCATTTTGGCCTCTTTGAGAAACCCTTCAAAGTTGAACTGAACTCGTTTCAAATTAACCGGAGGCAACCCGCTTCTTCCCCAGGAAGAGTTGGACCCCCTTGACTTTATTTTCATCCAAACAAAATATGAAATACGTTTGGTCCAACTTGGACTGTTGAAACCAAACTCCCAAAATCTGGTGAACATAAATCGTGATTTGTCAATTTATTCTCTGTCAAAGTTGGACTATTTCGTTTTATTTTCCAATAAGGATGGACTAACCCTATTTTATCTGATAAAATGGGGGGGGGTTGTCTGGAGCCTCTGACGCGGGTCGGTCTGGCGCACAACATGATGGCGCATCTATTCTTCAGTTGAAGCCCGACATTTGCAGTCACATGCTCTGTTCTTGTTTAGAAGCACAAATTCGGTAACCAAAAATACCAGAACAGCTCGAACATGCCTCATAGCGAGTACCCACAAGATGCGAAGAAGTGGCGTAAATGTGTGCCAGATTCCTCCGCAGATACATGCTTTTTCTATCAATGTCACGTGCATCTGGGGACCCCCGGGTAATGTTAACCCCCTATGAATCAACCCCAGTTTATTAATAGGGGGGTGTTCCCCTCCAAAAGTGAACAATCCCCACTAAAACCAGGGACACCCCCAAATGAATACACAGGGGTATCTTTACAGGGGGTGTTCATTATTGATTTTTCTGGTCCGGTGGCATCACAGGCGACTGAGCTGCGCGTGGCGGAAGGCCGCCAAAGAGAGCAGGCCCAGACTCGAGACGCATGGAATCGAGAGGTTGGGCCAGTGGGGTAACTGGCCGGCCGCAGGTTGAGCTCCTTTGATGCGTTGGGCCGGCCCAAAGCTGTCAAGGGCGCCTACTTGGCGGTTTGGCTTGATGGTTTCGTGGTTACCCTCGACAAGAACCAGGGGTTCAAAGGTATTATTTTGCAGGAGGCTTTGACCTGCCACGGAAGTTCGCTTCCAAGGTCTTTTTCATGAACCTTTGCATTCCGACATATCCCTGTTTGAGGTGAGCATGAATGTATTTGATTCACGGTATCCATTGGACATACTCCAAATATACTTGTTAAGACCGAGTTACTATCGCGCCCCCAAAGGGGGCGATCCGATGCCCTTGGGAAAGACTACAGGCCAAAGCCTGAGGCGAACGGTTTGGCAATATTTACTGCTTGCAACAGTTGATTCTGAGCGTGTCTGCAGAAGCTCGTTTTCACCCAAGATAGTCAGGGGGAACAAACTCATATCAGACATTGGCCAGATATCTCTCTGACATTGGAAGTTGTCGCAGCATTTTGGAGTACAACATGTGATGTAACATAGTAAAGACTATTTTCAACTGTCAACTGTTATGTTGTTGTATCAGCATGTTAGTTTTTCCCTTGTTGGTTTTAACAGGAATCTATCACCACTGGACATATGGCCATGGTTCAAAACCAATGGTACCATTTGGGGATAGGTGCACCACCCATTTTACAACCTATTTTAGTGCTTGGATTGGGATGTTCACTGGGTGCTAGCCGATTTGGGTTTTGACCCATGGCCATATGTTTGTTTTATTCAACATAGATGGGTTCCACTGGTTTAGATGGGTTTTATGCCCCAACCAGGGAAACTCAGCTAGGTCCTGCGCCAGCAGCTCCAGCGCATGGGCCAGCCACGGGGGCAGGAGCCACGGAAAAGCCGGAGGTAGATGGCACATGATGGCTGGTGCGATAGGCAGGGACCCCTTCGGGGAAAAAAGGAAAAGAAACACAAAATCATAAAAAGACAACAACATCCAACTGGTGATCATTTCAAGAAAGAGAAACAAAGCCAGTTCATTCCCACATCCTGGCTCATTCCCTGAGCAACCAGCAAGTTGGTTGATCCCAGGATGCGTCAAGAGCGAAACATGCCAACAGGAGAGATGGCATCCTGCCACTACGTTGTTGATTGGAGCCTGGGTATGCGGGCATATAAGGCAGCACGGACCTCGAACTGTCATGTTTGCTGGCCTAGAAAGGAATTGCAAACTATTCGTGTGTGTCATCAGGATGATCATCAAGCAGGTCCCAGCACAGCATTCGCCGCTTTGCCTTATCTTTAACCAGCTCTTGGGAGGTTCCTATCCGTTGGGGCCTTGGTCCTGTGACTCGTTTTTACTCGCCGGTTCTTTTTGCAAAGGGCAAACGCTCCCAGCCAAAAAAAGGGGCCCGGTGCAAGACGAACGGGAACCACCCTAAACAAACCGCTGATTGACCCAGGGGTTGCCGCTTTGGGGACCCTTTCTTTGAAGCACCCTATTCGGCCTGGGGCTGGATACACACCAACCACGAACCATACAGAGAAACCAAGGATAAACACCAACCACGAACCATACAGAGAAACCAAGGATAAACACCAACCACGAACCATACAGAGAAACCAAGGATAAACACCAACCACGAACCATACAGAGAAACCAAGGATAAACACCAACCACGAACCATACAGAGAAACCAAGGATAAACACCAACCACGAACCATACAGAGAAACCAAGGATAAACACCAACCACGAACCATACAGAGAAACCAAGGATAAACACCAACCACGAACCATACAGAGAAACCAAGGATAAACACCAACCACGAACCATACAGAGAAACCAAGGATAAACACCAACCACGAACCATACAGAGAAACCAAGGATAAACACCAACCACGAACCATACAGAGAAACCAAGGATAAACACCAACCACGAACCATACAGAGAAACCAAGGATAAACACCAACCACGAACCATACAGAGAAACCAAGGATAAACACCAACCACGAACCATACAGAGAAACCAAGGATAAACACCAACCACGAACCATACAGAGAAACCAAGGATAAACACCAACCACGAACCATACAGAGAAACCAAGGATAACACCAACCACGAACCATACAGAGAAACCAAGGATAAACACCAACCACGAACCATACAGAGAAACCAAGGATAAACACCAACCACGAACCATACAGAGAAACCAAGGATAAACACCAACCACGAACCATACAGAGAAACCAAGGATAAACACCAACCACGAACCATACAGAGAAACCAAGGATAAACACCAACCACGAACCATACAGAGAAACCAAGGATAAACACCAACCACGAACCATACAGAGAAACCAAGGATAAACACCAACCACGAACCATACAGAGAAACCAAGGATAAACACCAACCACGAACCATACAGAGAAACCAAGGATAAACACCAACCACGAACCATACAGAGAAACCAAGGATAAACACCAACCACGAACCATACAGAGAAACCAAGGATAAACACCAACCACGAACCATACAGAGAAACCAAGGATAAACACCAACCACGAACCATACAGAGAAACCAAGGATAAACACCAACCACGAACCATACAGAGAAACCAAGGATAAACACCAACCACGAACCATACAGAGAAACCAAGGATAAACACCAACCACGAACCATACAGAGAAACCAAGGATAAACACCAACCACGAACCATACAGAGAAACCAAGGATGAACACCAACCACGAACCATACAGAGAAACCAAGGATAAACACCAACCACGAACCAAACAGAGAAACCAAGGATAAACACCAACCACGAACCATACAG
>CAUJNA010003336.1:577113-644613 GCA_963377175.1 Effrenium voratum
GGCATTTGGGTTCTCGTACCGAATCCTAGCTGCTGCCTGCTAGAAGAGCTGGAAGAAGAGCTGAGAGTCACTGAGAAGCCTAGTTCATCGTTCGCCTACTTCACTAGGTCCAGGATCGTGCCCTTTCTCACCGTTTCCTTTTTGGGGGGAGGGTTCCCCTACTAAAATAGACTACAGGAAAAAAGGGTAGCCTTTTTCTGACCTCTCTACTGGAGGACCTAGTTCCGCACAGCATAGCTAAGCCCTGGCTCAACAAGCGGCCCAACAGCTGGATTTGGCAACGACAACAAGCAGCGGTGTCAGTCGGTAGATATATCCGCAAACTCTCGTAGCGGCATTGTCCTAGCTATTGTTAGCATTGAGTTCTGCTTGCTTTCGCAATTTGCGGGACTGGTCCGGCTTCAGGCATTGATTCTTCAATCTTGGGGCAAGGAGTACTGATTCGAATTGACTCTGAAGACCAATTCTTTGCTATGGCCCCCCCACACCACCAGCACATTCCCATAATCTCGTCCACATTGCTGCTGGTGAATCGTTTTTATTCGGACCTGGTTCAAGTTCAGGTTTTGATGACTTTCTGGGAAATGCTTTTAACGTTCCTATTCTTGATGTCTCGACAACCACTTGGGCGTCCATGTCGTTGTTTGGCTGGCTTTCGTTCACCCTCAAGTAGTGTTGTCCGGATGACAATTTGTCGAGAGTCACCGTAGTGTTCGGAAAAGCAGTCGGGATCGTGTTTCTTGTAGAATTTCTTCGAAGATGGCCCCTAACTGACTTTGAGTAGTCCCAATCCATTGCAACATCGTCGGTGAAGACTTTGGCAGAATGAGGAGTCAGGTGTTTCGACGTGCCACAGTCCTCGTGATTGTTGCAGCCTATCGGCCAAATGATGTACTCACATGCTTATTATTGCGTTTTGAGCCTTCGATTGCGTGCATTTGTAGTCCTAGTGCGTTATTGGTTCGTCGATGTTGTTGTTTGCGCTCGACGTGCTATCCATGTACATGTGTTTCCAGCTGCGTCGAACAACCCAAATGAAATGAAACGGGGATCAGACAAGAAGCAAGCCACACATTTCCCACAGGAACTCCCGATAAGTTCCCGGAGGGAGGGGGGGGGGGCGCGGACCTTGTGTGCAGATCACGGAAACTTTTTACGACCCCTCAATGAACGAAACGTATATTGCTGGACGATTCAACACCAAACCGTTTCCTGGATGAGGCATGGTTGTCTCACAAGGGAGCGGCTTGAAAATCCACGGATCGCCTGGCAAGTACTTCACAGGGTCTGAGGCCAGAGGCGAGCCAAAGGAAGCGCTGGTGAAATATTCGGCGAGGAGCTGTAACCTTGCTGGCTCTCAGCCATCCGGTATTTTAGATCTTTTAGTTTTTTTTGGTGTTTGGTGGTTGGATTTCCGTTGAACCCACAAAAAGCCAATCCGGCTTCTCGTTCGCTTGCTTTCGGCAGGCCGGCGAGCTAACCGGGCAACATGTAGGGCACCAACGTTTTATCAAGTTTTATCAACTTTTCGCGGGGGGTCCGAAAACACGGACCGCCCGGCAACGAACCGATGGCATGTGTCATTCTTGAATCGAGGCGGAGGGCGGCGCTTCGCAGGCGCGGCGCCGCACGGTGCCGGCGGTGCCAAGTGTGGTGACCTGCGGTGCTGGGGCCGCTGTCTCATTTGAAGTCAAAAAACACAAAAGTGGCCCCAGCTCACGCCCAGCTCAGATCTGCGATTTTTTGTTGGCCGCAACTCCCAGATGGCTTGTAGCTCAGTTGAAGTTTGAGGGCTTCTCAAGAGGTTTCCGGAAGACTCATTTCAGTGAATGCTCGTGGTGATTCAGGCGATGGAGAAACTGGGCAGAAGTACTTCCATTTGCTTATGAATAGTTTGTTTTTATTATGTTCCCCTGTTGGTGTTAAAAGGAATCTATCACTACTGAACATATTTCATTTTTCCAGGGGTCTTATTAACCAAATGGAAGAATACTGTTGGTGCTGGACGGACACCTGCAACAAGGCTTGCCACATGTCTGGGTGTGGACATCTCAACGGGCCAAGTTGACTCGCAGGGCTTTTGCCCGGTTTGGGGCGCGCAAAGCTGCCCTTCCAATAAGGAGCATGGCCCAACCCCTTGCTTGCCAACTTTCTTGCCATGGGCCTTTCTCAAGTTGGGACCCCCCAAAGATGGTCGGATTCCTGTTGGCTTTCCTTAAAGCAAACCCCAAGACTGGTACCGTTGAAACAAGCCCCTGATGAATAGAGGGGTGTCCCTGATTTTCTCAGTTGTTCAGTGGCACCCTTGTTCCCTTTTTTTCGGGGCCACTAACAATGGTCTTCCCCAAAAAGGGTTCCCTTTTAGCTGTCTGGCCCAAACCCATTCAGCTCAGGGAGTGGCGCACCCAGGGCCCCGCTAGGCTTCTCCCAGCCGGTTGGGCGTCAACAAAGCTGGGTACTCATCCCCGGCAGCCCCGTCTGTGCCTTGCGCAGCCCCCTTGGCTGTGGTCCGTTGGTCTTGCGTTGCTTGGCGTTGGTTGCCTTCTCTGTGGCTTTCTTGTTCGCCATGCTGTCGCGTGACCCCTCGGTCTTGAGGGTTCTGGGAGCTTTGCCTTCTGAGGCCCTTGGTGCCCTGGATGCCCTTCTCTCTGAGTGTCCTTTCTTCCAGGACACCGATCCCCTGGCGTGGCGGGGTGCTGTCAATCTGCACTTTCGGGTTGAGGCCATGGCTGCCCCTTCTCTGTGGCGTTGTGCTTTGTTCTCAACGGGGCTCCCGCCTGACCTTCATGCGACACCTCGTGAGTGCCGCACGTGCTTTGAGTTCATGCTCCATGCGCCGCAGGAGTTTCAGTCCCTCCTCAATCGGCCCCTCGCTCACTTCAGGGCCAGGGATGTGTGGCTTGAGCCTGGAACTATGCCCAGGGAGGCCCGTGTGGTGTTGCATACCCCTCTGTGGGTGTATCCCCAGCCACCGTTTGAGGAGCCTTTGGCGGTCACTCACCTGTTTGCTGGCGCCTTTCAAGGCTGGGGGCAGGCCTTGGAGATCATCCGCTCTGAGGCCGGTGTGGACATTGCCCATGAGGTGCTTGTGGACCACTCTGCTATGGCCATAGCTGCTCAGGTTGCCACTCTGGATGTGCACAGTGTGCTCCCTTCGCAGTTGGCCAGTTGGCAGCCCACCCCAGCTCAGATTGCGGTCCTTGCGGATGTGTCTGATGTGGGCCTTTTCCATGTCGCTCCTTGGGTTGGGTCGCATGTGGCTACTGCCTCGCCTCCTTGCCCACCGTGGTCTCGGGCGGGGGATCAAGATGGCCTGGCCGACCCCAATGGCCTTACGTTCATCGCTGCGCTTGCCTGGGCCCGTGCTGCAGCCCCGTTGGGACTTCTCTTGGAGTGCGTGGATGGGCTTCCTGCTCACCCCCACTTCCCCGTTGTTTTGGCCACTATTCAGTGGGCTGGGTACAGGCTGCATCATTCAATGGTGCATGACCATGCGGTCTTTGGCCCCTGCTCTAGGCGTCGTTGGTTGGCTGTCCTCTTGAGGCATGATGTGGAGGTCGCTGCTCTGCCGTCTTCCCTTGCTTTCAGGGACCCTCATCCTGCTCCGTGGACTCATCCCTCCTTTCAGGTTGCGGAGGCCCCTGAAATCAACCATGCCAGGTTGCTGGATGAGGCCACTCTCCAGCACTACTCCAATCCTGAGTTCTTCCCTCAGGCTCCCGGTGCGCCCCGGCTTGCCCCTGCTGAGGTCCTCCAGCAGCGGGTCCCTGCTGTTGATCAGCCCTTGCGTACGTTGTGTGCCCGGTACACCCAGCAGCATGTGCTTTCTGTCAGCTCACTCTCGGACAGAGGCCTTTTCGCTCAGCTGCAGCCCCTTGAGGGTAGGTTTGCGTTCTTCTCCCCAGCCCAGTGGGCCCTTTGGTTGGGGGCCACCCGGCCGATTGTCTTGGTTCCGCCGCTCGCGGAGATCTTCCATGGGTTGGGCAACTCGATCTCTGTGCCTCAGGCGGCCATTCCTTGGGCCATCTTTCTGCACGCCGTTGGTATTATTCGTGAGCCTCCGGAACCTGTGGTTTTGCAGGTGTGGCACAGGCGCCTTCGAGGCCCGGACATTCAGGCTGCGCTAGTGCGAGGCTGGTACTACTTGGGGCCCCTTGGGCCCCTCATTGACTTCGCCTTCCATCCGCAGGTCCCTCAGAGGGCCAGCACCGAGGGTCCTCCCACTGTCGTCGGGGATGAGCTGTACCACCCGGTGGTGTATCCGTACCGCCTGGGGGCTGCTCGAGCAGCCCTCTTTTCGCCAGGCGGTTACAGGGTTGAGGTCATCTTCCCGGTTGGGGCTGCGGTCTCCTTGCTCCTGCTTGCTGCCCGGCTCCCGCCTGTTGTGCTTGGTGCTCTTGCGGTATCCTCCTTTGCCAGGGTGTGGATGCCCCGTGACCCTGCGGGTGACCTGGCCGGCCATATCCTGGCGGTTGTGCCAGCACGTGAACCTGAGGACCTTCTGCCGCAGCCTGACCCTGTTGCTCTTGAGCCTCCTGAGGTCACTTTGCACTTCCATGACCCTATGCGTAGGGAGCATTCGCGCAGTGTCCCTCAGCTTGTTACGCTAAGGCAGGTTATCTGGTCCCTCCCTTTGCCTGATCGCCTTCTGATGCATGTTCGCCCTTTTGTGCAAGGGAGAGCGGTCCCTGATGCTGCTCTTGCTGGTGCGTGGGCTGATGCCCACATCACGCTGCGGGTGTTCCCCCTTCCTGGTGGGGGTGCCGGTTCACGGGATGGGGCGCTTCCGTCGGTTTCCGATGATGAGGAGATGGTCCCTGAGGATCCCTTGTTCATCCACGACCCATGGGCGCCACCCCCTGGGCTTGCTCAACGGGCCTCGGGTTCTGAGGGGCCCAAGGCCCACGCCAAGTGGGAACACCTCACGCTGCCCACTGACCATGCCTTCCGGCTTGCGGATTCAGAGGTTGTCCCAGTGCTTGTTCCAAGGGGGCAGCTTGGCCCGCTGGTTGCTGGCTTGGCCTTCTGCCCTGTCAATGCTCTTGGGGAGCTGATGGCCACGTCCCCTCCGGGTCCTTCCGCGTTTGTGGTGCCGGGTCAATCCAAGGCGTCGCTAGTCGCCCTTCCTTCGCACGTTGATGTGGATGGACCTCTCCAGATCATGGTCTTTGACCCTGTTGCTGCTGTTACCTACAAGCGACAGGTGTTGCTGGTGCATCTTGTCCCTGGCATTGTGTGCCGCCCGGAGGTGAGCGATGCCATCATCATCGAGACTGCTGATTTTGTGGAGCTGGTTGTGGAGTGCTTTGAGGGCCTTCTTTCTGACTTCCCGGCGCTTCTCTCTCAGTCCCTCACTGAGCTGTGTGCGTCCCTCGACCTTACTCAGCCTTCCCATCCCGTGCAGTCCTGTTATGCCTTGAGGGTCTTGCAGCAGACTCCCCACTGTCTCGGGAGGGTCATCCAGTTCACTGTCAAGGTGTCGCGCCGGCACCGCCCTGCGTTGCTCCGTTTGTCAGGCACTGGCCAGTTCTTTGTCCGGGACTTTTTGGCCCGCGGCACTGAGCCTGAGGACCACTCGGTGGTCCATCGCTTCTGGGCTCTCTCGGGTGATGGAATTCGGGCGGCCCTGGCCCTCACCCGGCCTCTGGATGGGTTTTGCGGTCTCGCCCCTCTCAAGCGTGGGATCGCTGTGCGGATTGCCCATCTGCATCTCGCCGCTGCCAGGCGTGCGCTGCTGCAGGATGATCCTCGCTTCGTCGATGTACCGGGCTTTGGTGCCCCGGGTCAATTTCCTGGCCGAGGGGCTCCCTTTTGGTGCTACGCCTGAGGCCATCGTTGACGCGGTCCTCAAGGCCACTGGCTTTGCGTGCATCCCTCTCCGGTCGTTCCGCCGATCGGGCATCCTGGTGTGGGTCCTTGCCTTTTCCCAGGACCCCCCCGTGAGGGATTTCACCCTCTTGTCTGCTGGCCACCCCTGTGAGGTGCTCCTCACTCCTGAGCCCGCCCTGAGGAATACTGCCGGCAAGCAACGCCCGTTGCAGCCCCGGGTCCGCCCTGGTCTTCCTGCCCCCCAGGCCCCTGCTGGCCTTTCCCCGGCTCCTCACCGTGGTGCCCCTGCGGTGGCTCAGTCTCGGGTGGATGCGTTGGAAGCCCGGGTTGGTGGACTTGAAGCCAAGCAGGATGTGCTCGCCGAGAAGGTGGACAGCCAGTTTGCTCAGGTCTCGGCGCAGCTCACCCGCATCCTTGGGGCTGTCGCCAAGGGTGCCAGGGCCGCCTCTCCCGAGGCTGCCCCGGCCTTCAAAGCCGCCAGGCTTGGCGCCTGACAGGAGGGGCCCCCTGGGCCCCTCAGTCTCTTTTCGGGTTATGGGGCGGCCTGCCCCGGGTTTGGTACTGGCCACTTCCGTTGGTTTGTGTGGGCGCCTCTTTGTCTGTTTGTCCGCTCGGCTTCCTGCTCTGTCGGTTGTTGGCTGTACCGCGATTTTGACTCCACTCTGGGCTTCCCTGGTGAAGGCCCTTTTGTGGTGCGGTCTCACAATGTGGGCTCCCTCGTTGCCCATGCTGATTTGTTTGAGGCTCCCGCGTCGCTCTTGCTCCTGCAGGAGGCCCGTTTGTCTGTTGAGAATGTTCGCACTGCTTCCTTCCGTGCGTCTGAGGTCGGCCGGTCTCTGGTTCCTGGCCCGCTGCTCCCTATCACACCTGACGTGAACGGTGTCCGTCGGGTTGAGTGGGGGGGATTGGCTGCCATCTCCCATGATTGCCTGGTCTGTGATTTCGCTCCGCAGCAGGATGTCACTGGCCGTCTTGAGCCTCTGCTGGCCTCTGGCCGTTGCCATGTCGTTTGGGCCACCTACGGCCGGCTGAGGTTCTTGGTTATCAATTTCTATGGCATCTCAGGGGCCTCTTCTGATGAGGCCATCTTCCAGCGGAACCAGGAGCTGCTCTCTGACGCCTTTGACTTTGCTGCCCCCTTTCTCTTTGATTATCCTGTCCTGTTTGCAGGTGATTTCCAAGCTTGCCCCTCCTCTTACCCTGCTGTTGGGGATGCCTTGGCCACCGGGGTCTGGCTGGACCCCTCTGAGCCCACCTGCCCCGAGGAGGGGCGTGCGCCCACCTTCTGTCGCGACAAGACCTGGGATGAAGCTTCCCCTACTACGTCCATCGATACGGTGCTGCTCAATGTGCTTGCCTCTGAGCTTCTGCATCAGGTCGAGGTCACCCCCCTTTGTGGGTACCAGCATGCCCCGGTCACTCTTCACTTCGTGGCCCAAGGTGAGGTTCCTCGCGCCACCGCTTTTGCGTCCTTTGCCCCCTTGGACCTTGAGCACCTGGGCTCTCCTGAGGCCTCCGAGGTGTATGCGGAGGCTCAGTGGACGGACAGGTTCCGGCCTGCCCTTTCCTCCCTGTCCTCTGGGGAGGAGGCTTGGGCTTTGTTCTCGGAGTTTGCCCTTGCCACTCTGCTTGCCATGGGTGCTCGCTGGGGGAGGGGAGTCCGTTCGCGTGGTTCCCTCCCTCCCATCCGCCCTATGCGGCCCCCTGGTCGCGTTCTTCCCGGTTCGCATCCCGTGGTCTTGCATACCCGCCTCCTCTCCCTCGCTCGGGAGCTTTTCTTTCGTTTGGTTCGGCTCCCGGTGGCCGCTCCTGCGGATGCATCCACCACGCTTTGTACTGTCCGCCGGTTCCGGAGGTTGGCCCGTGATCTCCGCTTCCCTTTTACTGAGGTGGACCTCACCCCTGAGGGTACCGCCCACCTCTGCGAGCGTGCTGATGAGGCCCTGCAAGCTGCGGTCAAACTCAGGCGCCTTGCTTCCCTGAAGCGCTGGCGTGAGCGCCTCAGGCACTCGGCCCTGCACAGTGGCCGGGAGGTCTTCCGGCACCTCCAGCGTGCTACCACCCCTGCTGGGTCCAACCACCTCGCGGGCCCTGATGGGCTCCCGGCCTTTCACCCTGCGGTGGCCCTTGAGCATGCTGCTCAACAGTGGAATCAGGTCTTTGATGTGCACCAAGCTGGCGTTCCCATCGACCCTCTCATGCGGCCCATTCAGCACTTGTTGGAGCAACGTGCTGTTCCCCTTGCCTTGGCTCCTGTCACTGCGGAAGAGCTGCAGGCTTCGGTCGCCCGTCGCTCACCTGATTCCTCGGCTGGCCTCGATGGGTGGACTGCGGCGGAGTTGCGTGCCCTACCCTTGCCTGTCTTTCGGGTCCTTGCGCACCTTTTTGGCCAGGTGGAGGCCGGGACCTGGTCTATGCCGACCATTTTCGGTACTGCTCGGCTTGCAGTGCTCGACAAAGGCGCGGGGCCGGCTCCGCTGGCCAAGCGATTGATTGCGGTGCTCCCCATCTCGTATCTTGCTTGGTCGTCGGCGCGTTTTCGGGCCTCGTCTGCCTGGCAGGGTCTGGTCCTGCCCCCTGAGGTGGTGGGTGGCGTTGCCCGCCGCAGAGTTGATGACATCACGCATCACCTTGCACTGGACCTGCATGAGGCCAAGGCGACTGGCGAGGTCTTTGCGGGTATCCAGGTCGACAGGTCCAAATGCTTCGACCGGTTGCTCCCCGGTCAGATTGCTGCGATCCTTGTTGCTCTTGGTTTCCCTGAGGGCGTTACTCGTGCTTGGCACAGCAACTATCGGTCCTTTCAGCGGTTCCTCTCTTGGCGGGGGGCCGTCCACCCTCACTCGCTGGCCAACAGCAATGGCCTGGCCCAGGGTGACTCCATGTCGGTCCTCGCGGTCAATGTGCTCATGTCCGCTTGGATCCTGCTGATTCGTCACTTCCCTGGCGTTGATCCATGCTGGTGAGCTCCAGGACGCCCTTCCCGATGCCCCTCGCCTCCGGGCGCTCCGGCCTCTTGGTGTATGCATTAACCTTGACCTCAGGGGCTTCAGGAGAGCCTTGCGGGCCATTCGGGCCCTTCCTCTTGGTCCCTCCGCTAAGGCTACGTTTGTGGCCCGCAAAGCCATGCCCATGCTCACTTATGCGGCTGAGCTCAACACTATCCCTAAGCAGCAGCTTGCTGCGCTTGCTACTGAGGTGGCCACGGTTCTGTGGGATGGCCGTCCCTCCTGGAGGTCGCGCGAGCTGCTCCTTGCTGTCGTGCACAGGGGGCACCTCGTCCACCCCGAGTACGCCCTGGCCTACCGGGCGGTGCTCAACGTGGTCTCGCATTTGCAGCGGTCGGAAGTGTTTGCCATCAAGTGGCGGATTGCCTTCACCAATCCGCGGGTACTGCCCTCTACTCTGGTTGCCAGCTTTGTTGCGTCGGTTACCTCCTGTGGCCTTCGCTTCCAGGCACCGGCCAGTGTGGCGTTCCATTCCGGGCCTTGGATCTCTCTCTTTTCGGTGTCCGTCCGTTCCCTGCGCAGGCTTCTTCAGTGGTCCATTGCCCAGCATGCCTATCAGCGTGCCTGTGGGGCCAAGCGCGGTGACATTTGTGTGGGTCCCTCCGGACTCCTTGATGTGTCCTTTGCTCGGGCTCCCTGGGCAGTCCCTGCTGCCCCAAGCTGGACTGCCTTTGCCCGTGCCTTTCCTTCCGATACGGCCGTTGCCCCTGCGGTGGTTGTTGGTTCTGCCGTTACCGCTAATCGGCTGTTCTCTTCTGGCCTTGCCGCTAGCCCTCTGTGCCGGTACTGTGAGGCTCACGTTGAGACCATTGGCCACTTGGTGGAGTGCCCTGCCCTTCCGGCTGAGGTTGGCCCTCCCCCTCGTCAGCGGGAGTCTCAGGGCCCTGCATTCTACTCATGCGCTCCGGCGGAGATCCCACCGGACCTCGTCGCTGCGTGTTGTGCCCTGGTCGAGTGGCCTGCCGTTTGTCCTGGTCCGGTGTTCCCTGTGGGCGCCTCGGTCCATCTCTGGACGGACGGGAGTGTGTTCCTTCCCCAGCATCCCTTCTTTGCCGCTGCTGGTTATGCGGTGGTCTCTTCCTCTCGGGTCACTGTTGACTCGGGCCCTGTGCCGGGCGTCTTTGCTGACAACTACAGGGCGGAGGTTTACGCCATTCTCAGGGCTGCCCAGCTGGTCCGTGGGCCCCTCACGGTCCATACCGACTCTCAGTCGGCCGTCTCTGCCTGGGCTTCCTTTTGTTCTCTCAACCGGGTGCCTACCCATGTCGCGGCGGCTGATATCTGGCAGCTCCTCTGGGAGATTCGTGCGGCTCGTGCCCCTCACGGGTTCAGCCTTTCCTTGCACTGGATCCGCGGGCATGTGGCTGTCGAGGCCCTTACATGCCCGGTTGGTGCTATGCATGCGGTTTGTAACCATGCCGCTGATGTGGCAGCCAAGCATGCTGCCCGCGCGGCTCTTCGGGTCGATGGTTCTCGGCTGCACGCCTTGTTCTATGCGGCCTATCGGCGGCACCTTTGGCTCCAGCGGTTGCTTGCTGCCTTGCCCCGTACGCGTGTTGCTGTTGCGGTCCCTGCTGAGGTTGACGCCCAGCCCTCCCCCCTCCCTGGGGTGCCCCCTCCTGCGGCCCTTCCGGCCCTGCGCCATGGCCCTGCGGAGCTGGTTTTCACGCGGCCACCTCGGTCCAGACCTCGGGACTGGAGGGGTGGTGATGCTTCATGGGATGCGTGGAGCTGCTTTTTGGCCCATGCTCAGTGGGAGGTCCTGCCCGAGCAGATGCAGCCTGGTTTGGAGGTCGCCCTCGTCGCCTGGCGCCGTTTTCCGCGCCTGCTGCCTTTTCGCCTGGGGCATGCGGCTACGGTGCGCGAGTTGCTGGAGCATTTTCAGGCAGCTCGGCGGTGCATCACGCGCAGGGAGCCTCTGGCCTTCCCTCGGGACTGGAGGCCCAGGTTGGGCCGCTTCACTGGGGTCACATGGCCTCGCAGGGCCTTTGCTGGTGCCCGGCTGGTCTGCTCGCAGGAAGAGCTTGACTTCACTGTCCCCAAGGACTGGGCCTTTTCACTGGGGGCCTTGGCCTAGCGGCCTGCCCTGGCGTCGCTGTGATGGGTGGCTTGGTGGTGGAGCTTCTTCCTCGCTGTTTTTTAGTGGCAGGTGGATGTTTGGCCTCTGCGGCCTTGGCAGTGGCATTGGCTATGCATGGGAACCTTTTTCTAGGTGGGGGTTTGCAGCTTTACTGGCGGCCTTCCCGGCCTCCGGAGGTACGCCTTCTGGCTCTATGAGGGGTGCGGTGGGGGGGCCTGGCGGTCCTCCCTGGTGGATGCCACGGCCCTGCTGGCTCTTCAGCAGTGGGGTCGGCCTTCGCTGGAGAGATGCTTCCCGGTTGCACCAAGTGGGGGGCCTGCCCCCTCACTTGGTGCTCCGGCATGTGGTGGGTGCCTATGTGGCGTGTGGCGGCGACCTGGGTCCCCGTGTGGGGGGTGGGTCCCCTCACACGGGGCCCAGAATGGAGTCTTCTTCAGGCTCCGCCCCTGCTGGGGCGGTGCCCTTTCAGCAGTTGTGCAGCGGGCTCGGCCCTTGCGTGGTGCTGCATGTGGGGAGCCTGCTCTCCGTGTCACAGCCCGACCGGGCTCTTTTACCGGTGGTGGGGCGGTACGCCCCACTCACCAGCGCAGCCGACCGAGGATGCGCCACGAGCCAAAAGGGTTCCCTTTTTTTTCCAGGGTCACTGAACAACTGAGTCTCAGTGGGGGATTCCTCACTCTTGGTACAGCCAGGGCTCCAGCTCCTGGCTTAGCCTCCCGAGCTGGCTGGCCAGGGCCCCAATGTCAGGTATGGCGGTGCTAGTCCAATGGTCCTTGGTTCGGGTTGACCAGGTTCCCCAGTAGTGCCCTTTTACTTTTCTGGGGGAGGGTTCCCCTACCAAAATAGACTACAGAAAAAAAGGTACCCTTATTCTAACCTCTCTACTGGAGGACCTAGTTGATGGCACCGCAATGATTCCGCAGGGCAACTGATCTCGGAATCTGACTGTGACAACGCTTCGGCTAGAGCTGACAGAGTTAATATCAGAACTGCCCGGCACAAGCTTTTCGTAAGTAGGTTGCGTGAGTGTGGCATGGCGTCTAGGCCTATGACATGCTGAGCGGGAGTCTGAAAGTCCAAAACCTGTTTGAAGCTGGTGTGCCTTACGCACTTCAAGGGAGACATGCATAGGAACTTGAGGTGAGATTTTGACATGACGCGCACGCACCCATCAAACTTATCGACTTCTTGGCATTCAGCCAGTCGCCTTCAGAGATGTAGCCGATTGCTGCTTTTTGCGTTTACGTCAAATTGATCATGGAACGGATATCTTGTGAGTGGGTTGGGCTTTATTTTGTTGAGTTTGCATATGACTATCAAATGAAGAGGCAGATTCGTGGGCCTTTGACTTGTAGTTTGTCAATTGCTACGTGGAAGTCAGCTGACCTTCCAACGTTTGCTTGCGAGACTTGCTGGCAAAACTTGCATGCAGAGGGATCGTTGAGTCTCATTGCTGAAGCCTAGCGTAGATTGTTCAAACGATATTGTAAGGTACAAGCCCTCTGGTGCCACATACCGGCCGCAATCACCACTTCAGAGGCTCCTTGCGTTTTCTCGCTGCCACGTGTTCCATGATGACCTGGACCTTGCCAGGGCGGCTCTGGTGCAGGAGTCTCCGGTGCAAAGTGGGACGGACGACCGACCTGAAGTTCAGTTGCCGTTTGGGCATTCAGCTTGGTTACGATCGGACAACTATCCAACCTTCTCTGTATCAATGGACCCGAAAAGATATTTCACTGCAAGCCACTTGGTCCCATGTTGGAAGGGCAGCAACAGCGTTGAGAAGCACGAACTGCAGCGCTTCGCGATTTTATATCCTTCCATCAAGAAGCCCAATTCAAGAGTTCAAAGGACACAAATAATACATAAACGTGTGCAAATCAGTGCCTGCCATTGATGACCAAAGTCTGCAGCAGTCTGAGATAGCTCGGGCCTGGCACATGGAATGCCGCTCGATGCAGGTACGCGCAAGGGCTAACACCAGTGAGCCTGAACAGCTAATGTCCAAGGTATCGGTTTTGGGCCGCTATCCCTTTTGCATGTTTTTGGGTACCGTTTCTTTGGGAGTCTCATCAGGGTACTTTTCAGGTTCTTCCAATTTGGTGGTTTGGATTGGCGGTTTGGTGGTCATTGGGCCCGGGTGGTTTCCCATTTACCCTCTACAAGAACAAGGGGCTCCAATCCCTAAACCACCAATCCAAGCCACCAATTGGACGGAAGCTGCTTTCAAAGTTGCAACGGGAATGCATAGCTTGCAGCGCTCAGGAGATGGTTCCTTGGTGGCCGCCTGATGCCCCAAAGCTATGCACCGAGACCTTCAGTTTCAATGGCAGCTTATCGACGACACATTCAAAGGTTGTGTATGTGTTGCTGCTGGAATGGATCGATTTTAGTCCGGTGCCGGTGGCAGGTCAATGCTCTTATGCGCATGTCCAGCTGCGCCGCAGCAGGTCACATCTGCTGTCAAGCTGTTTGAGATCGCCTGCAGAAAGTCTGGTCCAGAGAAAAAGATGGTTGTGGCAGCGGCCTTGGATACCGACAAATGGCTGTGGCTCAAAAAACCGGTACCAAAATGGAACCCTGGTAAGTGGAAACATGGACCAAAACCTGCGGTTTGCCCCTTTTGTTGAATTTTGAGCCACACCCACATATTGATGTGCCTTGCAAATGACCCAGGGAGCACCTACACTTGACTACACTGCGCATATTCTGGGCGGCTACTATTCTATCGCCAGTGAAGATCAGTTTGATGGCTCCATGTTTTTCCGACCTCACTCACTCCATGACTTGAACAGGCCAAAGAACAGCTTTCCAGTGTGCTGCATGCCAAACATCACGTTTTTGCAATTCCTTGGGCCAGATTTGTGGGGTTTTCAGCCGATTTTCTTTCTGCGATCGCGCTTGGCCCCTGGTTTGGCTCAGAGAGCACGCCATCAGAGCGGTGCCGGGCCGGGTCCTGAGAGAGACAGGCGCTGGCCATCGCTTGCGGTTTGACCGGTTTGGCTGATAGAGATCCTTTGTTCGAGACATAGGTGGCCAAGAGCTTGAATAAGGAACCCCCTGGAAAGTGGTTGGTGGACGTAAACCCCAGCAGAAGAGTCCTTTAAAATCATGCCCACGTTTTGACAGGCTGCACGTGTCATCCGTCCTTTTCAGGTAACCGACAGTTTATCGAATGGTGAGTCCGCGGTTCCCCACTCAATATACGCAAGTTTGTTTGGCGATGCCGCCAGCCTGCTGCAATTATTTGGTTCAGGCAAGGTCCGGGATTTGTGTTTGATGACCTTGAGGCAGAGACATGAGTGTGACAGTGGGCCAAAGTAGAAGCAAAGAAACAGATGTCCGGTCCGATCATGTGACTCATGTGCACTATGAGTTCCCCAAGTTTCTGAGATTTGAGGCTTACTTTCGGCTACTTGCCTGACAGGTTCTGAACGCCATGTTGCAAAGGGAGCAGAGAGCTGAGAGGCTTTGTTGAATCAGAGAAGCCCGCTGTGTTGGGGCGGACTGGTATTGAAAACTGTTTTGTTTACAGGGCTTTTGTAAAATGACCTGAATGCCCTCTCACCGGTGAAGTATGCACCTAATCAGTAAACAAGACTGCATTGAAATGAGGAGTGAGCTGCAAGAACAGGGAGTTGCTCAAGATAGCACCGGCTGTGATACAGCTACAAGGCTTGCAGACACCGCATGATAAAGGCATTGCACATGTTGTCCAAGACTGCAAAGCAGATACACTTGTCATGATACAACATACATTGGTATAAACATGCAAAAATAAACAAAACGAGGTATTGTTGACTTCTCAGCTTGACGTGTGAGTCCGACAGGAATGTGCAATCATAGATAACATAGGCCACTTTCAAAAATAGCAGAATATAGTCCAAAGACACGAGAAGAACGTATGCATTCGTAAACTTCTTGAGCTTCATTCGCACAAAGTATTCGCTCCGCCGCTGAGGTGTGTGCGATGAGCGGATTTCACAGATGGAATCGGGGTTCTTACACACAGCTCCTTACAAGCGCAACTTGTGCGAGATGCGTTTTTGGCGTTTTTGTCAAGCAAGGATGAATATTCGCACGAACCTACACTCGTTGATTGTTGAGCTTTTCAATTTGTATTTGATTGGTACAACGGTACAGCAACGATCTTGCCAACAAAACTCTTGCGAGTCAGCCAATCACCAGGCATGGTGCTTGCTAGAAAGAGAGCGCGATGATGCCCAAAAGCTCGAACAAATCTGCTTTTCCAGGTTGGGCATTGCCCACGACACCTTCCCGTATCTCTTTTTGTTTGTTCTTTTTTTTACACCAGATCATTCTCCCTATAGGGCTGAATTTCAGAGCAGAAACCAGCCACACTTTCAGAGAGAATTGGTTCCCGTGAGATCAAAGTTGCAAGAACCAGCGGAAGTCGCGTCGCACCAGCAAAGTCGAATTCGAATCGGCGGACACGTTGCTGGCTTCGGCCTGAGCGGGGAACTGGGGGGATGTGCGGCGTGAGATATTGCCTCCCGTTGCAATCAAAACTCGAGTAGATGAAGGTTAGTAAGGCCGGCGATCCCAAGCATAAATAGGTGCGGCCTTCTTCTTAATCCTTTGCCATGCTTCTGGGTTCACCATTTTTGTACCGGGTTTTGAGTATGACATCACCTCCCGTTGCCTTCAGCCCTTCGCCATGTGCTCAGTGAGCTTCTTCCAAATTCACGCCGGTGACCATTTTCTCTGAGCCCCACTGTTTGCTTGAGAATGTCCGACTGGCTCGTTTGCCAGGGGCAACTGAGAAGCACCAGGGTTCAAGTGGCTCCTTGAAAGTCAGTTGACCTTCCCGCCAGGTGTCAATGAAGAGCGCTGGGGATTGTACGGTTTGTACTGCCAGGCACACATGAAATGCACTCAGGCTTATTTGATCTCGACCCAACACTCATTTGCAGTAGCTTTCAATGCGTCGTTTCAAGGGTTGCCCTAGGTCTGCACACTGGCTACCATGATCAGCTGTGGAGTGGGTCCCCTCACATTTCGTGTCTGCAGGTTTGAGAGTGTCGACAAGGCCGCTTCCCTTGATACTGACATCTTTACACAGTCAAGCACGCGAATGGACTGCGCAGTCAAGTGTTTGCTCAAATCGCTTGATCTTGATAATGGGTTCACGCAGTGTTGGCTTCAGCAAAACATGTTGGCACGTACAGTATGTTGTGGGTGCGGAATTTTGAGTCGAATTGCAAACCTTTGGCTCAAGCTGTAGGCAATCAGCTAGCATCTGCTCGCTTTTCTGGTCTGGCGAGTTGCTTTCTGGGTGACATATTTTCCTCCATGTCCGTCCGGATCAGTACGGTTCAGGCAGGGGAAGGCTGAGTTCCTTCATCCGTGGTCCAAATTTGAAGAACAATGGCTTTCGGAACTGCCCAAATTTGTAAGCGGCTCGCTTGGCAGTGTTGGCGAAGCGTGTGCGTGTCAGCCTGTTTGACGCAGGGCATGTCTTGGAATTGACGCCCTCTCCTGGACAGCTTTCGCGACCATATTCAGAATGCACTAGCTGTGCAAGGTTCCGACTTTTACCAAAGTGAAGCAACAACATCCTTTGCACATCACTTGAGGGGGGGCATGAACCATCATTTGTTCATCACATCGAAACTGTCTGCTGCTGCAAATAGGTGTATCCTGTACCAGCAGGGTAGTTGTGCAAGCAACATGGTTTATGCATTTGCTCGGCGTCACATGCATTTTCCTTACAAGAGCAGTCATCATGAGTCGTCGTGAATATGTAATCTCGCATGGGGTCCTCAATCATTGTTTGCTCTACCCCGGTTGAGATTGGGTGTACATAACCAATCCACATCCCAATTTCAATTTCAATTGGGGGGTAGTGGTTTGGGAGTAGTGCAAAACCTCTTAGAGCTGCATATGCGAGCAAGTGATCATGACCATTTGGCCATTGCCCAGAAGTCCAGAGCGATATCACCATAAGATCCCTTGCTTTCAGCATATCGTTTGAGGCCAAAAGCATCTAACGACTCCATGCTTCAAGCAATCTATAATCTTGTTTGCGCAACAGTCAGACTCGACATGGTGTTGGCTGCAGATGGTCAGTCTTGCAATACACACACACACACATGCTTTTTGCGCATCATTATTTTGCACATGCTTTTTGTTTGGAGGTAAATAAATACAGAAAAGTACCAGCCAGCCATATATTGCACGTGGCTGGTCTCTCATGGTGTTCATGGGCCATGTGCCATGTCAGAGTTCTGTTTGAAGCAAATCGACGGCGGGCCTCGGTGGAAACCCAGCCTTCGGTTGCCGCGGAAATCAGGGCCAGCAGGATGCCGCGGTGCAAGAACTCGCTGATATCATGCAGGCGGGGGGAGTGGGAGAATTGTTTTTCCTCGCATGCTCAATGGTGCTGAGTGGGCCTCGGAGTTTTGTGTAGTCAGGTGACGAATTTGTTGATGTGTGTGTGTGTGTTTCAGTGTGTATGCGTGTGTATGTGTGTGTGTGTGGGTTGTCCCCCCCAGGTCTATCCAAGTACTCCTTTGCCAGGCTATGAAAACCATTTTGGTGCAACAAAATGGTAGAAAATGCCATCGAAGGCTACACTGTGTTTGTTGTTTGATTCTTCGGCGCAAGCTGATTCTCACTCAAAGCCCTTAAGATCCATAGAGTTTCAAAGCGCGACCGAAACCCAAATTGCAGGAGTTCATCCCCACTGCAGGTACCACGCAGCATTTCCATGAGATTCACCTACACGGACATGTGCGATGTGTCATTTGCGAAGCGGTAGCTGTTTATTTTTCAGGGTTGTGGGTGACGCCACGTCGTCTTGATGCAATGCTCTAATTTGCTCTTTAAGTGAATTGCAGGTGCCGTGCGTTCTCTGTTGCAGAAGGAAACACGCAGTCACAACAAACTGATAATTCAGGAGAGTGATAAGCGATGAGAGCCTGCTTCATTGTTAAAGAGCTGCACCTGATCCAGATCAGTCAATACTCCTGCAGAAAGCACCAAATGCCACAGCAACCAATCTGAATGTGACTATTTTATCTTGTGTCTGTTCAAAAGTGCAATTTGTAGCCATTCATTCACCTTGCAATCTCCGGCACTCTGTCTTCGCACAGCTGATGTCTTGCAGCACTATTGGGCAGGGATGTGCAAAACCTTCTGGAAACTTATGAACCCCGCAGCATTGCCAACTCACTTGGTGTTTGAGCACGTTTACCCGTGAAAGGTGGCCATTTAACAAGGTGCCAACTTCGTTTCGTGATCGATGCTTTCGCTGGTTTTCCCGTGGCAGGTTGCCACTTCTCTTATGGAGCTTGATCTTAATATTTCTGGTCAGCTGACCATGGCTAGCCGACTTGTCCCATATGCGACATTGAAACAACATGTTTTTCAGGGGTTTTCACCATTGTGCCATCCCAATGTAAAGGACCTCGAAATTTCACCCCCCATATCCTTGCTGCAGGGTTTCAACTCTTCGTTTACTATTTGCTCAAGCCACCGCCAGTTTCACACTGGAATCATTGCTACCGCTCGCGGGAGTTGAACTCAGCCGGGGGAAGTGAAGCCACTCGGCCCTGATGTTGTCGAGAGGTCCAATCCGATTCGGCCCATGAGCTTTGAACCCCACGGCATGCATTCACTTGAAGCCAAAGGACAATTTGTTTTTGCTCGCTTTTTTGGAAACCTCCAAATTTTGGGGTTGTCTATTTTTACTTCCCCACTTGTATTTGTGCTTTTCTCGAGCTCTTTTTGGAGTGTTCACCTGTTCCTGCCTAGTGCGACATGGGCCCGGATCGCCCTCGGCTAGGAAATGGCCAAGCGTTTGGAAGAGCAGGATGCCAGGCCGCGCTGTGAGCAGCTTGGGGCTTCAAACAGAAACCATTTCGGGGAGGTGTTGAACCATTTGATGGGGCAGCCCCAAAATGGACCTCGGCTTTCCTTTGCTCCTCAAATGGCGGTATTCCTTTGATTTTCCTCTAACACACCAGCAACAAGGGTACACACACAAATGAAGAGTGAGGGAGAAGAAGAAGCTCTGGATGTTAATGCATTTGTCAAGCAGCGAGACGAGTTACGCACTGTGCCACTTGCTGCATGTGTGTTGATAGAATAGAGAATGCAAAGTTGGCCACGTTGGCCCCTATTCTGCCATCATGCTGGCTGTTCGCGCATTTGCCAAATCAAGGTTGGTAATGCGCTTCACGTGCTGATCTGGCTTTGGGATTCCATACTTTTCCACCAACCATCAAGAGATTCGGCTGGAGAAATCACGCGATTCAGAGCGTGATGTGTCCTGGGCCGCCGTCAACGACCTGGATTATCTTTTCAGTGGAATAATTACACAGCATGTTTACAAAGCAAGGAGCCTTGTGCAGTCACTCGTTGTCCACAAATCAGCCCCCAGCTGTGAGCCCCAAATGGTACATTTTTGAGCTTGCAGGCTTGGTCTTGCGCATTTCGGAGTTCAGCATGCTGGCTGGAGAGCCTTTTTTTATATCAATCTGCTTGTGAGCAACAGGCCCCAGCAATGTGACGATCAGCGCAGGCAGAAGAACCACCAGCGCGACTATACCATGGAAGTGGGCGCAATGAAACGCCGTATGGAGGCGCACATGTTGTTGAGGGTGCTATTCTGAGTTTGTGCCTAAGCTTCGAGAGAGGGTGATGCTGGCAATCCCTCCCCCCATCTGGAAATTAATTCACTTTCCAACGCCGGCTGCGGGGCAACCGTTTTGCATCGAAGCAATAGCGCGCGATGGTGAATCCAAAGCCGCGTGAGCGGGTTTGAAGAAATCCGTAGATCGCCAGTTGGGCAATTCGGGCCAGCCATCTAGTGATGTCCTTCCCGAGATTCGCCTGGAAGCTTTGGATCCGGATCCAATGGCTTTGAGCGGCCCAGGATATGCTGCAGAGCAGCCTACGGGACTGCAGGACCATCCGCGAGGAGCGGGGTGTCCCCTCCAGTGGTTTGATTCCCCAAACGCAGAATTGGACACCCCCCCTAAACTGGGGTTGGTGAAGATAGGGGCAACGTTATGATCAGATTGACACCGGCAAATTGGCATAGAACCATCTAAAACACATCTAACCTGGCATGAATCAACGAATCCGGTTTGCCTTACAAGGTCATTTGTTGGCAAATCTGCTCGGCCTGAGGCTGCATGATTGCCAAGGCAGGAGGATCCAATATGGCCGCACCGATGTGTTCCACCTCCATGCACCGATTTGCGTCTTGCTTTTGAGATATACAGCACCACATCGGGCAATGGTGGAATTGCCAAACCCGAAGGGTGCATGATTGGCTTTCTTTTGATTATTTGAGCACCTATCGAAGGTCCCTAACTCAAAAACACATTGATGCAAGCAGTCAACAGCCTGAACCTTTGGCAAGCCACTTGACGATGGAGCGAACACTTTGATGTTCATGTCGTTTCGGCTGCAGATTCGCTTCCACCGAAGCCCAAGCACGCCAGTCCAGGAGTACGACACAGCCGTTGACAGTCTTGGGAACCTTATGGAGGATGTGGCGCGGCGAGTGACCAAAGCAGTCCAGCACTACGAGGAGCGATTGGGCGAGGTTGGTTCCCTGGGGCTGACAAAGAACGACATGACCGGCCGAAATTTGTTGTCCAACGGCTGCTGCTATACCTGGCAGGTTTTGAGTCACTTCTCTCAATCGTCGGACAGGAAGCACATTGCCGTACCTGACGCAGCCCTGTTGTTCATAGGCAAAAAGAGATCGAATGGCGGTCCCCGCAATGGGTCGTAGAGCACAAACTCGAGGTTTAGCAACGAAGTGGCGCCACGCTAAAGTTGGGACACGGCAGAAACTGAGAACTCTTTGACACTTTGTCGACGATGGCCTGAACACATCATGATTTCCACCGACCTTTTGCAAGAGACTGTGAAGGAAGCTTGTGACATGTTGCATCTTGGAAACTATTACAACAAAAACCAATGCAAGCCAAAGACACATTCAACTGACTAGTCCAACGCCTGAAACGGCCGAAAGGCGCTTGACGAATATAATATGGGGGTTGATCAAAAGGTCCGGCAAACATGGGAAGTCCATTTGGGAAAACCACTACACAGATGATATTTCCCACTAAATGGGAGCAGCTACCAACGGTATACATTGGTCATTTGGGGGCCGAACGCCCATACATGTCTGACTCAGTGCCTTGAACTTCGGTCGGAGCTTTTTTTCCTTCGCTGGCGCCTTCTGGGTGACTCGGGGAGAAGAGCCTTCGGGTTAGGAGCGCTTCTCATGCGACCTGGACAAGTTGCGCCGGAAGCCCCAGGAACCGCCTTCCCTTTAGCACTCATGTGCATCCTAGGGTTTTTTTTGCCATGGCCCATGCGTGAAACAAGGGGGGTTAGCTGTTAGCTATGGGGCAAGGCAGAATTTGCAAGAGATTGTACCGGATGTTGCAAGCGCTTGACATTCCAGGTATGGGGTTGTGCGCTATGGTTCTTCATTTCCACAGGGACGTACTCAAAAGTTCCAGAGGCGCTGCTCAGTTCTTCACTGCCAGGCATCCGTTGTGCAAACAGGCTCAAACGACCGTGGGGATGTCTTTATGTTGATGCTCGGGTTTGGCTGGCATCATTTCGACTCTGGACAAACAGGAAAAAGCCTGCGAGGACTGCTATTGGTTCATGCGTCCACGTGAATTCCCTGTCATAGCTGCAGATCCGCACAAAAGATTCAGGACTTTCGGAGTAAGAATGAGAGTGGGGCTTGCCACGGACCTTTATCAGTGTCATTGCCTTGGCTCGATCAGATCGGGAGCCGATCATGTTCCCCCTATTGCAGGCAACACCCACATCTTTGTGTCGTTGTTGTCAGTGTTCACTTATTGGTCTAGAAAACCAACCACGACGGCTTCCCTGATTACAACCGTGTTGATTCATCGGAGGTGTCTGAAGGTGCACCAGCAAGACCACGACATTGCTTGTTCGACGACCACCAGGTTTGTGTTCAATCAGCAACTGAAACCACCGAGTTTAGCCGGGTGTAACTGCTCAAAGTTTCGACTCAAAAGCTACCTCCGTTTGCGCGCCACCTCCTGAGACTTTGTGGTTCAATCCATCGGTCTTGCGCAGTGCCATGCGATTGGTACGGCGATTGGCGTTAACGGCTTCGAAGCCAAAGCCGAGCCGTGCGCGCTGGAATCAACACTGAGGGTCTTCAGACAGTTAAGGGCAAAGCTGGCATGGGTAAGGAAAGATATATATATATATATATATCCAAAAAGCTGTGTTGATTGCTTCTAGAGTATCAACGCTTTAAGGCCAAGTCAAGATTACAGAATGAGCGGCAGCTGCTCACGTTACTTTCGTCACACTCCTCCAACGACCTGCTTCTTTGGCTTCCTCTACCTGGCCGAACCGCTTATGCATCATACTCGTACGCAGCTTCTCCACGTCTTAATCTTCCGGCAGGTTGTCTGAAAAGAATGGCTCGGACGCCGGAGTGGGTTTAAATACCAACAAAAGAGTGCCTTTTTCCCCATGACCACTGGGGGTCTGGGAAATGAGACCCTTTGCGGAGAGCTTTCCATTCGTTTTGTTTTTTTCATTCGGGTATGCAGCTTCTCCACTTCTGATTTCCCGATTTCTGGGGGTTGTCTGAAAAAACATCTCGGACACCGTGTTTTCGTTTTTGTCAGGTGAGCACGTGGATAAGTCGTTGAGCACCCACGGGGCAGTGCTCTCCCAGAAGATCGACGCAGCCATGGCGGCCATGGAGACCCGCACGGTGCAGGATCGATCCGTCGACTTGGTGGATGCGGCGCAAACCGAGGGCTTCTCAACCGGAAACCAAGGACCACCCCCCAAAACCCCCTCATGGCTGGCAAACAACCCCAAAACAGCCATTGGGACCATTGGGAGGTCATTCCACAGACCTTTTGCCAGCCATTGGGGGGTCCTGGTCTGGGGAAACGGAGAACAAGTTCCAATGCGCATTGGCATTGTGGCGGAAAGGTTTGCTGCATGCTTGTGTGTTTGTTGTTCCGTTTCCAGAAGTAATTTTCTATAGACCCACCGTGAATTGCGAGGGGCTGGAAAACAACACTGCTGGAGCAAGCTCAAAGGAGGTTGCAGACAGGCTTCTTGAGTAGGAGCAAGCTTCTTATCCATGACAGAGGGCTAGCTCCAGGTGTTCCGCTTGGCCAGTTCGGGATGTACGTTTTTTCTTCTGCGACTCAGACGCCCAAAATGTGGAGGGCCTTCACGAAGCCCGGTCCAGCCCAGGGAGTGCTCCCCTTGTGACCCTTGAGCCCCAGCAGATGCGGCTCTTTTGACTCGTTTTTCAGAGTTGGCTCAAAGCAGGGGGATCCCCATGGCTCGTTTTCCGTTGGTTTTCCCTTTGGTACCCTTAAAAAAGGACACGCATCGGAATGGCGTCGAGACAGCGCGATGCTTAAGCGTCGAAGGTGTGCGCGAAGGTTAGTACTGTTTGCGGTTTGTTGTTGAATGCGGCTCCTAGCTACGACACCACTTCACAAATACTGCTGCGACCAACTATCACTTGAAGGATGCTTGCCAGGTGCACAATTCTGCTGAAGAAGAGAGCGCTGTTGAGGGGCATATCACGCTGCTAATGCTTGTGCTATAGACATATCTCTAGATTTACGCAGATTTGTGCAGTCTCCTTGTTGATCAAGGCGAACCAGCACGACCTCAGACACAACAGCATCCTGTTTAGCACAGGCATCCACATGGAACCATCAGATTCGCGCTAAACTTTTTGGGCAGCACAGTGACAAGTGAATACAAATAGGTGTTTGCTACCCAGCCCTTCCTGAAGTACCAAATGCCAATTAAAAGTCAGTTGTTGGATGCTGCTCAGTGTGGGCTGTTGACCGACAAATAAGTCGTGCTACTCGAGGCTTCCGATTTGTCTCACAGGCTGGCTCAGTGTGATGGCAGGCTAAGAGGCGGATTGCACACTGAACACATTGGATGAGTACAGGAGTCTGCACCTGATTCGAGTCACCCATGTTTTGTTCCAGCGCCCGCTTTTGAGCCAATTTGCTGCAGGCTGCCAGAGTTGTCTTTCAGAACCTCTATAGGCAGCATGCAGCGGCAGTCGCAGATGAAAGCTGCCAGTCTGTTTGCCAAGCGTGATCGAAGTCCGAGAAATGGCCAATCGGAGCCGTAAACTTGCTATGGCGCACATGTTTTCTTCCGCATCCGATCACCCCTTTTAAATTTGGAAGGGCTGGTGCCTCTGATTTTGTTGAACCGTCTCTCCATTCGCCAGGAAATGGATCGCGAAGGACTGGGTATGGGCATGCGTGTTTCTCAAAGCCCGTGAAGTGTGCAAATATGTGAAGTTAAATGGCACAGTTCCTTCGTTTGGTTTAGTCGTCCCCCTTTATCCAAAAGGGAATTGTGCCATCTACTTCTCACCGAGGCTTTATTGAAAACTCACAGACTTTGTGTGCTGTATGTATGCCATCTTCAAGGCATGGCAGTGGCCACTCGTGGTGAGGAGGATAATATGGGCAGCCCACTTATTTGCTCCCCACCACAATCAGGGGCCACCAAGTTGCCCCAGGACGGACTTGTGATTTTGTCATTTCACTTGCGCTTGTATTGGAGGCTTCACCAATATGATCATCGCAGGTTTTGCCAAGTCAGAAATTTCCAAGTATACTTGGTGCGCTACACCTGTACTGAAACGTCGCGATGTTCGAGTACAAAAGTGCACTTGCCACTTAGTGTACAACTCTTGTACGAACAAGCTGCTCGGATATATTTAAGGAGCCGCCGCGCAAGAGTCGTGAAAGGGCTGTTGCAAAATACGCCCCTGCGAAATGCAAACACAGGCGCACAAAAGCCTTGCGCAGGCTCGGCCAAGGGGGATGAGGGTACCCAAGTTCCCGAGCAATTTTTAGCTCAGTGGGTACGTGTCAACATAGTTCAAAAAAAAAGGGAGACTCCAAAGAGAAGGGCGGCTTCCCTTTGGTTTCCCTCCCAAAAACGGGTATACCCTAAAACACACGTACACAAAAACACCTGGGTGTTTCTCCAAATACAGGACCCACAGCCCAAATGGGCTGATTCCTTGGTTTCGCTTCATACCAAGTCACGCTTCAGACTCTGAAGACGGGGCGACGGGCAGCGCTTCCACCAAGCTGGCGCCGAATAACCCGGAGGTGATGCGCCCGGGGTCCCGAGGCGGGAAAAATGAGACTGCTGAAGATTGATTCCACTCATTTGGCCATGAACTTTTAGCAGGGAACAACCTCAAAAGTCATGGACATGAACCCTTCGCCATGAGTTGGTTTGTTGATGGCGGGATGGGCTATGAGGCCGGTTTGCTGTGCGAAAGCAACTGCACTGAAGCTTGTCGAGGAGCTTGCAAGCCCAGTTAATGGTAGCAATCAAGCTAATACGAAATCTTCAGAACAGCCGGGGAAGCCTCTGCCACTGGAGTAATGCGCTTCTGAAAGGTGAAGGAACTTGACGACCCGTGTCCATGCTAACAGAACAAGCGATTCGGAGTTATCCCATTGCCAAGTCTGCGGTGACCTCTTCCGGTCTCAGCTATCAAGAGTCAGGTCACATAGCATAACACGGCCTCACGACAACTGTGTCCGGCCGTGCCCTTTGTCAATGTTGCTTGCTTCAAACACACTAATGACAATGATAAGCGCGCGACAGCATTCAGTTCCATTGACATCAACATTTTCAGTTAGGGACTGAGGGAGGGACTATGTTTGTCAAGTTAAGCCAACAAAGTCACGTCAATCTGCAGATCAATCAGGCTGTCCATCAGGCACTCAGTCAGTTGATAAAAATGCTTCCTACAGTACATTGAAGTCAATGAACAGTCGCGTTGCTGTTCTTGTGTCCTTCAATGTTGGTGAGTCGTATGTGTGCAATGATCGAAAAACCCTTTGCTTGGGGTTCACAGGGATGGTCATCCACGTGGCAAGGATCCTTAACCATGATTCCTGCCATGATCATGGGCCAAAGAAACGGAGTTTGACCATGTGGGTTATCAAAGCCAGAAACTGGGGTGGTTTTAATCAATTGACCTACCACTTGGGGTGTGACCTTGATACTGGTCGCAAAATGGCGGATGTGTTCTTCTTTCTTAGGAACCTGATATCAGGTACGCCCTTGGAGTGGTTTGGATTGGTGATTTGGGCTTTGAAGCCCTGGTTCTTGTAGAGGGTAAATTGGGGAACCCCCCAGATGTCACCACGAAACCCGCTCCACACCACCCTCCAAACCACCCTTTGGGTCTGGTTTCCCAGGTCGGGTGGAGTCCATCGGCCATATGCTGCGTGCGGAGGCAGCGGGGGCATGGGCGGCCCGTCGTTCGTAAGGTTGGACCCCCAAAATGGCACAGCGGTGGTCCTGTTGGTTTCAACCTTGAACAACACAGAAAAGGGGTACTGTCAAAGCAAACACGCACACGCACACACACACACAAACAGCCGTCCTTTGTAAGGTTGGGTGAGTTTTCGCGTTAGATTCCGCTTGCCACCAATGAGGCATCGAGCGCCTAGCAAATCTGTCAGATATATTTTGGCGGACCCCTGATCATTGAAGGCTCCAAGGACATCAATGCATATCACTTAGCGCTAAGTACAAGGCCTGAGGTTGGGGGTTATCACGGTCACCCTATTAAGTATACCTCATGTCATGGAGAGACCATCTGGGTTGCTTCACAATAGAAAACCCCTCCGAGCAGGTGGTTTCCTACTGGTTTCCCTTCACACCAACCCCGAAAACAATTACCCTCAAAAAGAAGACACCCCCATAGCATAGCTTTGTCTCTATTTTGGGGGTTACCCATGGCCTTTTTTGTCTTTTCTCTTTTCTCCTTCAACCTAAACAACTCGAACTTATTTCCCACCTTCTTCTATTTCTCCCTAAAAAATCAAAACAAGAGGTGTCTCTGGCTTCCTTCCGCTTGCGACTCATGGCCGGTTCCCATCCCCCCCCTCTCCCTCCCGAACGCGACCCACGTCCGACTCGTCCGAACCGGCCGACCCGGCCGCCGAATCCGCCGACGCCGGGCCGACTCGGCGAGCCGCGAGGCGCTGGCGCAGAGCCAGGCCTTCGAGGCCAAGTTGGCCTCGGTGGAGGCCAGCCACTCCGCGGAGTCCAAGAGGCGCAACGAAACGACGCGAGGACGCGACGCGACGCGGGAGAAGGGCCCGCGGCCGCACGGCCGGGTGGATGGATGGCTGGAGGTTCTTTTCCTTTTTTAAACAAAGCAACGAAGTGGTTTTCTTTGTTTTCCTCCAAGTTTTGTTGTTGTTTTTTGTTCCTCCGGGGCCGTCTGAGTGACAATATCAAAACCCGGGTAAAATATTGGAGGGTGAGGGACAATTTCCAGCCATTCATGGTTGCAGCCGCCTTTTCATTTCTAAACATGGTTCTGGGTTCACCATTTTTGTACCTGGTTGTGATTATGTCTCTTGTATTTTGTGCTTCGAATGTGCCTTATGTAAATATCGATCTAGAGGTGCAATATTATTGTTTTCAAACGTGAGTGGTGCTTCCTGAGTGTTTCCGAGTTGTGCGATAGATGTGAGTCAGGCAACCCTTAGTTGGTGGTTTGGATTGGTGGTTTGGGATTTGAACCCCTGGCTTTTGGAGAAGGTAAATGGAAACGCCCCCCTTAGCTACCAAACCACCAATCCAAACCACCAATTAGAGGGAAGCTGAGTGAGATGGGTGGAGTTGCAAGGGATTGCGGGCAATGTGTTGTGGATTCCTGTGGAATGGGTACGAGTTTGTGGCAGCGGCGAACGCGACACAGCCATGCCTGTGTTGAGGTGGAATGTCATTGTTTCAGCGACGGGACTGCTGGTGCCTTTTTGCCTCATCATTTGGTTTGCTTGGCCGCCGCTTGTGGTCGAACGCATGTTGCGTCTCGCAGTGGTGTATCAGAACGGATGTCTCCGAGTTGCACAGGTTGCAGGGCATGCTGTCCTCGTCCTTTTCTCAACTGCAGGCACGCACCGAGAGAGCCGCGGGATCTTTGCGGGTGAACGAGATTCGGGTTGCTTGTGTTTGTTTTCCCAGTGATCCTTTGTTTTCTCATGAATGCCACTTGGATTCGACGGTCTTGTCAATGTGAGGAAACTGCGGCACTAACCTTTTCAATTTATTTTTGTATTCACCCTGGCTTGGGTGTGTTGGCGAATTTCTCAAGAAACTCAGCATACCTCAAACTGGGGAGGGGTGCATGCCTTTTTCCCTTGGTGAGCGATTTGCTTTCGCTTGCAAGCATATTCCAAAGCTCGGACGTCATTTGAACATGCAATTTTTGTTCTCGTCGCATAATTTCATGCATCACCGTGCCCTTGACATATTTGGGGACGCCCAGTCCCCATAGAGGCACGCCCGAAGTTGAGCTCTGTGTTCTGGGCCTCGCATTCACGCCTCGTGTAATGTTTAGTTCATTTGAGCTTTGGATGAGGCACTCCATTTCTTGAGGAGAGAGCTCTCTGCAAGACGAATCAGAATTGAAGGCCTTGCGCCATGTCGCTGTGAACCGAATCGCCCATTCTTCACGGTTGCGCGCCTTTTCGTTTGGGACTGCTCAGGGCTTGCAGCGCTCCATCAGCCAGTTGGAGTGCGGCCTGGCGAGCGCCAGCTCCCCGCCACCTCATTTGGAGGCGACTCGTGCGGAAGGTTTGACCAGAGCTCACTGCAAGACACACCGAACCCATAACCTGACTCCCGGACACAAAATGGTTTTGTGGAATATACCCAGAGCTCTGGTCAAAGTGGGGTTTCTCCAGATTCTCTCGCATGCCTGACCGACCCGGCCAGAACATGCTGGCATCCTTCTCCACCGGCCAGTTGGGCGCCAGCCCCACCATGTCCAAGAGCCCCAGTTCTCTGGGTGAGAAGCCTGACAAGACGCCAGGTCCCCAGCCGAGCGGTGAAGCGAGTCCGAAATTGGTTCAACAGCACAGCGACTCAACACGCGGTTGCAGCCGGTGACGCATTGGCATACATGGAAGTTTTTGTTGGTCAGTGATCAACTGCGCTGTCTGAATCATATATTTGCTACGCTGCCCAGTCTAATACGCATTTGGTGAAGGCTGCTTAGGAAAGGCAACCTGCTTGGTCGATCCTATCCGCACGAAGCAGGATTGAGCAGGCAAAAGTAGGAGTTCGCTGAACACGTTAGAACTACCCAGTCGAGCGGGGCTCCAGCAACACGGCTTCCAGGCCTCGTTGTTCCTGCGTCGAACGCAGCAATTAACGCGCCAAATAGCTGCAGGTCCTGTCCGGCGTCAAGTCAGGAAACCGCTGGTTTATGTAAAAGTGGCGTGCCCTGCACTCGGCAGTTACTTGACCTTATGAACCTTGGCAGGCCAAACTCACCTCGTCGCATTGGTGCATCCGACCATATCACCACAAAGGTGGGGCCACGGATCGTCCAGATTTTTTAAAACCTTCGGCCGCGCATTGCGGAGATGGCAGCCGTGGATGGTCTTTGTCACACCCAGAAGTTTCTTGAGCTTGACTCCTTTGTGCAAGGGAGCAAGTTTGACACGATGGGTGTCGCCCTGGCTGTGATGTTGTACGCGCAGCTGCGACAGCAAGACCTGGCAACTTGCCTCTTTGTTGCAGACCTCAAACAAGACAGCCAGCCGAACCGTCATCCTGACAACTTGTTTTTTTGGGTGGAGTTGTGCCAGCCGAATGGAGTTTGCTCCTGGATTTCTTCGGCATGGACGCCGCTGCGACCCTCAGCGCAATCTCGGACGCCCTTCTTGCAGGCTCAAATCCAGGGCAGGGAGTTCGCGCGGCTTTTGTGCGCCTTCAAGCTATCCTCACGAGCGCCAACCGTGCGCCTGTATTGAACTTTTGCCTTGTGTATGAATCACATACACGACCGCGCACTAGGCACCTTGCTCAAGGAAAATGATTTGCGCCCATAGGGGTTTTCCTTAGTTTGGTAGCGGAGCTCTGCTCCTGCGCCGCAGCGATAGCGGACTTTGATGCGGGCACTGGCTTTCACCTCTTTCACCTCGACGAGCTGAACGTCGAGCCGCACAGATCGCCTTTGAGGCGACGCTCTCACTTGGAGAAGCTTTTTGGCTTGATCACGTTTATCCTGACCTCGACCTTCGGCATTTGCTTGGCCCTAACGCATCAGACCCAGGCGATGGCAGCTGGACCACCCGGCTCGGGATCCCACTCTCGGAGTACAAGCGGGATGTTGCCGGAGTACGTGCTGAAGCTGTTCTCCGCACGCCTCCGGATGTGGCATCGGCTGTATGATGGAGCCGTTGAGACCGTGGGGCCACTAGTGGCTGGAAGGCTTCAGGCAGAGCACAGAAGATAGCTCTAGACCTTCGCCTGGCACATGGGGAACTATGACGTGGGAGATGCCGCGCGGGTGAGACTCTTGGTCGACGAGGTGCGGGGTCCGAACAGTCCCCTGACCCTGGTGGTCATCCACGCGATCCCGTCAGGGCAGAGCAGGTCCTCGCCACCAAGGCTTTGGAAAGCTTCTTCGAGTTCCGCCGTGCACGCCTGTCGCTGCAGGTTGAGCAGGAACCTCAAGTTGGAAGAGGCCATCGTCATGGTCATGGGCAATGTGGCCAAGACCTACCTGTACTCTCGGGGCCTCTCAGCCTTCGGAAGCAGGTGGAGGACATCATGCTCCAGCTGCATGGAGACCTGAGTCGATTCGACGAAGCTCGAGGAGATCAGATACGAACTACTACGACATCTCCCATGAAGATGGGGCCACCCAGCGAAAGAAATACTGGACCCAAGATGACGAGGGCTGGAACCCGGACTTCGACAGGACTGGTGGATTGGAATAGCTCAGGAAACTACTCCAACGGAGATGCCCAGGAGATCCTCATGAACAACCAGCACAAGACGCTGAAGGATACTTCAAGACCAAGCACAAAGGTCTGATAAGCCTGGCCTGCTGCATGGTCTGTGGATCGAAGTGGCGCTCTGCCGCGACCTGCTGGCGGTCAAGAGTCATGGTATGGCTACTTCCGGCCCCATGGCAAAGGCAAGTCCAAAGGTTTTGGCAAATTTGAGTGCCGCAACGGCAGGGCGAAAGAAAAGGCAAGACGGGCAAGTACTTTGCCGACTACAGCGACTGGTGCGCAGGCAACGACAGCAGCTGTATCATGCCCGACAAGGACTCCCTCTCTCCTACCACACTGTGAGAGCCAAGACCGCAGAGGTCTGCTGGTGGACCTTTGGCTAGGTAGTGAGTGAGACACTTCGGGACATCATGGATCATTGCTTACTCTCCGAACTCAGCTGGAAGGGCAAGAGCTCCACAGTGGGCAACGAAGCTAATGAAGCTAGGCAGCGGGTTTTGACTGGATCCTGACTGGAACAAGTGCCACATAACATGCTCCCTAGAAAAACCATCCTTGAGCTGAACCAACATGCCCGCCGCACCCCGCACCTTGGCTTCCAGAACTCGGCTCTTGAATCACAAAAAAGGGTCGATCAAAAAATGACCCCTATCAACCAGTATTCGGTCTCTTTTGGGGGGGGGGGGGCTTTTGCGCGTTCAAAACGTGCAATTGCTTGTACCCTAAAACATTTGAATTATTCTGTTGGTGTTTTGACTTGGCACTGTTGGTTCAAGATTGAGACCCCTTTTGATGCGTAGTGACCTCACGACTTTGCCGGATTTGGGGACATTGGGTTTCCAAGGCCAGAGAAGGAGACGGAAGGCGCGCTGAGACAGGAGACTTGCCGTGGTTTGCCTTGCGACTCAAGACGCACGTTTCGACTGGAAAAGCACAGCATGCTGGGTATGCGACATTCAACCCTGAGGTGCTGTAAAGGCCGGTGCCAACATGTCCGGCGCCATGTGTTTGGAGTCTCCATACTTTGCTCAACCTTTCTCACCCGCCCGCTTCCGGACAGTGGAGTCAGCGCACTGGCGGAGTCCGCGAGGGCTTTTCTGAGAGCTCGCAAGGTTTTGAATAGCCTTCATCTCAGAAGCATATGTTCAGGAATCGCAGAGGGGGGCTTGCCACTAAGAACCCTCTAAGAGGCAATGCCTTTTGTAAGAAGCCCGAATTCAATTAATTAATTGTGTAAGTGGATTTTGCAAGTAGCCTTGGGATTTGGCCAGAGCGGTCCCCTCTGTGACCGCTGCTAGGTATGCAATTCATGCTCACCTGAGGGTGCAGAGAGTAGCCCAAGTCAGATTGGGTTGGCGCAGGCTCTCATTGCCGGTAAGACACTGCTAATTCCCTGTCCTGGACACAGCATCTTGGTTTGCTTGGTGAGTTGGGCTTAAAGATGGAATATTCTGCAGGGGGACATGTTTGTCCATCAGCTTCTCCGCTTGAGGCATGTGCCACGCGTCCAATGCTGCAAAGGCGGCGCAGGATTCCTTTCTTTGGCAGGAGCTGGCGAGCAAGCTCAGGGGCATTGCGTCCAGCGTGCAGAGTGTTCTTTGCGCCCTTGACGAGACTACCAAGAGCTCGCGAGGCCGGACGGATCCCTTCGCGCAGCTCTTGTTTCTCCAGCCACATGCCACACGCATGCATGCGCGCATAAATACCATTCATCCATCCTTCCATGCATGACACGTGCAGACAGACAGACAGACAGACAGGCAGGCAAGCAGGCAGGCAGGCAGGCAGGCAGGCAGGCAGGCAGGCAGGCAGGCAGGCAGGCAGGCAGGCAGGCAGGCAGCACAGACAGACAGAGACACAGACAGAGAGACAAAGAGAGACAGAGCTAAAGACAGAGACAGAGACAGACAGAGACAGCCAGAGACAGAGAGAAACAGAGACAGACAGACAGACAGACAGACAGACAGAGACAGGCAGGCAGGCAGGCAGGCAGGCAGGCAGGCAGGCAGACAGACAGACAGACAGACAGACAGCACATCAATCCAAACGAAAAGGGAAGTGGGGCAGCCACTGGATTTGACGCTTTGATGGGAGTTGTTTGTCTCTGGGAAAGCACTACGAGCAAGTCTGCGGGCAATCCCGAACTGCTCTGCAGCATTCTGGAACCGCTGTGCAAGGAAATTGCCGCCGCGGCTGCCGCGGAGTTGCGCAGTATGAATCACGAAATTTTCAACAGGAGGGTTCTAGTTATGTTGGAGTTCAGTCACCGTGGAGCTTGGGTTGGTATTTAAGTATTGTGTTGCCTTGGGCTTGCATTAAGCTTGCTTTAAGTTTGGTTGGGGGTGAGTTTTGTGCCAAATCACTGAGTTGGTTCAAGTGGATTTTCTTGTAGGCCGACGGGCGGGTTTAGGGCTACTATTGCTGAGTCTTTGCGTATGTGTTGCAGTTGTCAGGTTTGCTGTTGGGTTTCTGTCGGGCCGGTTGGGTCGGTTTTTGGATGGGACCAATGTGGATTCCGAACGTGTCACAAGGCCGAAAAGTCGGTGCCAGGCTTAGGCAAAGCTGCCGGGGGTATGAGCGCAGGCCAGTCTCCAGTGGCCAGCAAGCGCGGCAACAAGAGCCCGGTGCACCTGCCGTTGAATCCTGCGGGCACGCTGGAAAAGCAGATGAGGCCAGGTCCGGAATCTTTTTAATTCCAGATAACATGGTCGACAAGCAAGGTCTGGATAAAGAAATTATTTGGGTCTCGCTGCTGTTTGATCTAGGAGACATGGTCTTCAATCCTTTCAACCCTTGGAAAAATGTTTTGGGCTCCACACCTTCAGACAGACGCTGCTGAACTCGGGGGCGGACCAGGAATGTCAGACCGAATGGTGCGGCAGTGCTATTCTCGATTTATGGCCAGGGTCATGCTTCGGTGCGTTGTGTGTAAGCGGACAACGAGTCCCATTACTTTTCTGCGCCAAAAGGTTTGGAACATGCCTAAAGATACAGCACGCACCATTTGAGCAAACGATAAGATGGCAGTTTGCAGCCTGATTCGTCCTGAATAGCAAAGTCAAGATTTGGCTTATACCAATGCGGGGCAATGAAGACAACCATGTCCACAGGCAAAAACCTCCACAAACTCCTACCCAGGCTCGGATTCAGCGCGGATTCGCCCAAGTCGTGGACGGATTTGTTGGAAGGACACGATGGATGTAGCATCTTGTGCTCGTCTGAATCAGTCGATGCGCCAGGCAGAAGGACACTGAGGCCTGACGGATATGGGTCAAAAGCCAAATCGTACCCCCAGTGAACATCTCAATCCAACCACTAAAATCGACTAAAATGGGTGGTGCACCTACCCCGAAATGGTGCCATTGGTTTTGCCCCACAGCTATATGCAAGGGGTTCCCACCTGTGGGAAGGGGTCTGGCGTGAAGTATTGGGATCGAGCAAACAGGGTGTTGCACCTGGACCGGGAAAACAAAAACACACACAAAGACACAAACAACGTTGGGTTCTCGTTGACTTTTCAGGTTGCATTGGGAAAACCATCCCTTTGTCTATAATTTCCCTCCCAAAGTGCGTGTTGCATGGTTGGCAGATCCTTTCCCATGGCACAGTCGCCAAGACAGGTACACGGTGTGCGTGACATGGCTGCATCCGCGATCGAAAACAAAATATGAATACGCCGCAGGAGGTGAATAGTTCGGTATGCTGTACACGTGTGACACGCATGCCTGCACGCATATACACGAATATATATATATATATATATATATCTATATATATGCTAACCCCCCCCCCCCCAAACCCACCTTTTTTGATCTGTGGGGGAATGAACAGAATCTGGAAAGGATGGGATTCTTCTTGGCACAACGTTAATTCCAGGAGATGCATTGGAGAAAAGGCAAGAATAATAGCCATGAATACTAAATTGCAATGATAAAGAGACAGAGAGAGAGAGATAGTGTGTGTGTGTACATAAGGATGAAAGTAATCAATTCTTAGTACCAACAATGTACTCTCCATTGAAGATAATTCTAGAGAAGATAGCAATTATAGCTCCTAGAGAAAGAACACAATGAACATGTGCTACAACAGAATATGTGTCATGTAATCCTAGATCCACTGCAGGATTTCCTAGATTCCTAAGCCTTACAAGTTTAAACCAGTGAATGAAATATTATAACAGCACAAAAAGAAGGTCAGACATGTTGAGCTTGAGACCTGAAGACGCCTACTTGGCAGATGTGGTTTTGCTAGATCAAATAAGACGGAAAAAAAAACTGGAAAAAACGGGAAACACAAAAAACAAAAAACAATACTCCGGTGGGAGAATGTTTGCCAGCTACCTTTCCCTCAGGGAGTATTTTTTCCGGTTGGCTGCTTCCTTTCCCTCACAAAGTCTGGTTTTCCGATTTTTTTTAGGTTTGCCAGAGCATGAAACGTCCAGAGTAATTGCCTTGGAACTGCCCTTGCTTGACGTCTTTTCCAGACCCCCAAAAAAGGCCAAACATCACCAGAAATACCAGTCAATTCTGCAAACAGGTGTTTTTTTTTTTGGGGGGGGGGTACAATATATATATATATATTTATATATATATATATATATTACATATATATATATATATCTATATATCTATCCGCCGACATTGCTCGGCGTGTCGGATACCTAAGAGAGGATAGAGGATAACCCCCCCCCCTAACCAACCCCCCCCCCGCCCGACGTCTATTACGTAGGTTTTTGGGGGGGGGGGGGGGTCCCCCACGTACCGCGCGGCAATTTGATGACGTTCCACTAAACGTAGTCTTCGGGGAGCCGGTGTCGCAAAACAGGGGTCCCAGGCTCGATTCCCCCTGCCGGCTTTTTTGCTGGCTTGGGCTTCCTGCATCCTTTTGCCGAAAATCTGGCAAAACTCTGTGTTTTTGGACATCCTCTTTGCGAAAACGCTAGAAAAACCGTGTATTTTGCGGGAAATACTGGGGAGCAAAGGGGAAGTGCAAGGATACATACATACATGCATACATACATACATACATACATACATACATTACATGCATACATACATACATACAATGCATACATGCACATACATGCACATACATTGCATACATTGCATACATTACATACATACATACATACATACATAACATACATACATACATACATACATACATAGATACATACATACATACATACATACATACATACATACATACAGACATACATACATACATACATACATACGCATACATACATACATACATACATACATACATACATACATACATACATACATACATACATACATACATACATACATACATACATACATGCATACATACATACATACATACGACATACATACATACATACGAGAGAGGGAGACTGGGGAGAGAGTGGCTTCGGGGGATGGGGAGGATGGGGAGCGGAGGGAGGGAGAAAGGACGACAGAACACGCCAGGGAGACAAGGGAGAGAGGAAGAAGGAGAAAAGGGAGAGGACAATGTCGGCGGACTGAGCCGGAGGCTCTAAAGTATATGTAATTCACATGTCATATGTATATTGCGCATATATCATTTGCGCCGCATACATCGCGTGTTTGGTTGTTTTTGTTTCTTCTTTTTTCTGGTTTTCCCCGTTTGCGCTCGAAGCAGGCGTTTGAAGGACGGTTTGTCCATGGCACGATGGGTTGTCCATCAGAGAGAAACGGTGCTGATATTTATTGGCATTTCAGTAGGCAGCAGTAGGCCTTTTGATAGGGTCATTGTCAGCTTTCCATTACTCGGTATACGTTACAGAGTCGCTTGTTGGCTTCCTTTCCGTTGTAGCCATGCGACTCAGTGGCTGAATTCCTGAACTGTAGCTGGAGCCATGTGTTGCACAATGCCTGTTGTTTGCATTTTGCTGAGTTGCACCTTTGCTGCTTGTGAGTCTTAATGTATGTTTTTCAGTATGAAACCAACAGGGTGTGTCTTTTCTTAGGGGCCCCCCCAAACGGATCTTGGTTTTATTTTGGTTTCCCTTTGAAGCGACCACAAAAGGTGTACTCACTCCAACAAAGAGAAACTCAATTAACTCAATCAACAGACATCACCAGGCCAAGCAGTTAGCTGTAGATGCTGGCACACAGCCGCGCCAAGGCCAATCATTTTGGTCTATCGTTTGACTGAAAAGACATTCTCAAATAATACCAGGGACCGAAGTTCTGAACTGCAAGTGAGCCATGGATTTGTATCTGCGAGCGATCTATGCTCAGCTGAAGACTTGGCATGTTCTCAGACAAACAATCAAGCAGGGATACCGGGGAAGCAGGGATGTGGCTATATTTCTCGAGTCATGTCTATTGTAATCTTTTGTAAGGAATCTTCGCACAAAAGCTATCCCCGCGAATTTGTTTTCCCAACTGTTCAACACTTGCTATCTTGTCTTCCATTTGCTTAAGAATATGTCTAACTTTCCCCTGCTGGTTTTTAAGTGATCCTATCACTACTGTTGTTTTTGTTTGTTTTCAGGAGGCTACAGCAAATGGAAGGTGTAGCTTCGGATCTCCGAAAGTGCCCCGCGGCAGGCTCCGCGACCCAACGTCTTGGCCAGCACGCTGAAACAAGAGGTGCCAACCGCTTACGCGTGTGTGCTGTGAAGAAATGCGTGTTTGGCCCAAGGGCTGGTGAGAACGGAGAATTGCTGGTACTTTGACCTTGCATACATCGGAGAGTAAGGGAGTTTTGTTGTTGCTTATCTTGCCAACCTGTTTGCTTTGTTCCTTTTCCAGATTGACAACACTCAGTCCAATGTGCTTCTTTCTGCTCGGATTGTGCCCGCTCTTTTTCGGGACTGTCCACAACAGTGCAGTTAAGCATACAACTGTTTGCATGGGGGAAAAAGCAAGGCAAAGATCAGGGTCCAAGTGATGCGGGTGCGGAAGCTCTCAAACGCCTCGGTCGTTGGGCTCTGGTGCATCAGATCCCCTTTCGAAGAGAGATCTCCCTCAGATTAACATGGAAGCTCTCAGAAGGCTTTAACAGATCCGTTGGGATTACGAAGATGTCCCTTGTTAGGCCCATGTTGGTTTGGACCATTGTTTAAAGACACTTGTGAGTTCGCGATCTCACCATTCGATCTGATGTCCAGCGCAGGAGACACGTCCCGGAGGCTGGATCTCGATCGCAAAAGAATGCTACTGCTTGCATTAAAGAGGGCTTGAACAAACATTAGCATGATCTGTTCTCTAGACCAGGAATCCATGTTCAGTTTTCTTTTGGTCGGGGGGGGGTCCTGTTGAGCAGATGTTTCATTTCATTTTTTGACTTGGCGATCGATCCATCTCATTGGTTCTATGCCGAGCTTCGAAGAGTTGTGATGTGATGTTTTAGCCGCCGCAAGCCAGCGGTTTGTGCCTCACACTTTCGTCCTGGATTTCTGGGGTCCAAGAGTTATAGGCCCCTCCCGTCCACCTTTTGCCATCCAGTCATAGGCCCCCCCTACACTTTTTGGCCTATTTTGAATACACATACCAGAACCACCTGTTTTCAACCTTCAAAACGAATCACCCAACCAATCCAACTAAAAAAACACATATTCTCATACCCATCGTCATTCTTTACCCCATCTCAACTTCATCCCTGCACTCATTCAAAAACAACATTCTGAACTACATACCATCTCACATCTGCCCGACAAATCCAACCCGACAAATCCAAGCTACATACCAACACTTTCAACTTCCGATCTCCAACCCTCAAAATCTCAATATTTTCTCCTGCGATCCAACTTGCCACCCTTGCCCATTTTCAACAAATAAGAACAGTCTAAAATAGAAGGCTTTTCTGGATCAAACAGTTGTCGCCCAATAGAAAGAAGAATATTCTACCCGTTAACCAAAATCATGTCAACAACCCCAGTAAAATACATTTGGAGTATTGGATGGCAAAATACGGACGGGTCAAGGCTTCGGTAGATAGGCACCACCACGGCTTATATAATGAAGGTATACTACAATTATAACATATCGCTATGCTTCCTCGACTATTCCTTAATTAGCCTCGACCATTTGAAAAGCGAAAGGCTATGAAAGTATTGTCCCTCGACCATTAAACGTAGGTCTAGACAAACTTGGCCAACTTGAGATGGCTGGCTCCTGACATCCCCGCGCGCCTTGTGTTTTAAAGTCGCTTCATCCCGTTGTAATCACAGGCCGTCACCACGCTGTGTCAATTTGGCTTGTCCCTCACATACCCGTGCGTGCTTTTCCACTTCTTGTCCACAGCTCCACAGAGTCTGATCGCGTGTTGTTTGTTGATTGTTCAATCGATTTCGAAAGAAAATTGAGGCGTGGACAAACCATGGACAAACCGTGGAAAGTACGTTTTTTAGTGTGGAAAGTACATTTAAAAGCGTGGAAAGTACATGACAACCATACCCTCAGGAGCCCACAACGCATGCCTGATCGGCAGCGATGTCCCGAAGCCACTAAGTTTGCAAAGATTTCACAAACGTCGGACTTCAGTACCAACATGCTCAGAATCTATGCACGCCTGTAAGGTAGGCGGGACACCTGGCGATTTTGAAAAGTGATGCGACCATACATTTGGCAAGCCGGGGAATGAGTGGCTTGGGTGCAGTCATTTGCAGCTGGGAGGATGAGGGCGGCGTGACTGTCAGTGACCTGACCCCAAGCTGTCTCTCCTCCATTGGCAAATGTGAACTTGGTCTCGGCCGGAATGTTGTGGGCCAATAAAATAGGGACAGTTCGCGACTCTCAAGGCAACTTGTGTGTTGCAGGGAACTACGCCCCTGTCTGGACCGCTACCAGGTCCTGGGAGCGTGGCCAGAAAAGCTTTGGAAGCAGCGCAAGCTCTCATTCTTTGGCAACAAAAACGACTCTTTTTTGGATATTCAGGGCCAGGCGCAAAACACCGTCTTTCGTCAAAAAACAGTCTAGCGACCTCGAACATTGATTGAATGGCCTTTGGAAGCCTAGGGGTATAGGACTTTACATGGTATAATTTGAGTATGACCAATCATTTTTGGATTGAATTAGTGGTGGGGCAGTATGTCTTCAAAAATGTTATCTACATATTTGTCGATATCATCTTCATCTATATGTTTCATATATTCTTTTTGAATTATAGCGTAAACATATTTCCAGAAGAATAAATTCACTAATAGACACAGTTTATATTTAGTGTTGTAGCAATACCATATGCTATGTTTAGTTGCCCCAAACTCCTTTCGTACTTCGTTTATTTTACCTTTGCTCAAGAAATGCCAGTCAATCATTTCAATCATATCACGGTATTTATTAAACAACTGATTTATAAGGTTTAGTTCTTACTTCTTCTCCTAATTAAATCTTAATTGCTGAAGAACTTACAAACTTCTTGACTTCTTGTTCAAATGACTTTTGCTAATGTTCTGGTAAAAGTTAACAGGACATCGTTTTTGATCTGTCATAAAGAGTTTCAATTGCAACTTGAATTTTGCACGTTCCTTCTCGTAATGTTTATCAACAAACAATTCGTCACGCTCTCTAGCTATACAACATTGACTACAATTGTATTCACGTATGTTATTGCACAGATTAGCAGGTACTAAATTACACAATGTTAAGTTGACATCAAGCACTATATTGCAATTTTCACACTTTGAATAATTGAGCAACATTTCTAGCTTAAAGTATTAAGGCATTGTTTCTTTAATTGCCTTTCAGGGAAAACTGGATTATTCGTCAAACAAATACTAGAATTACAACATTTACTATCTTACATATTGTCATTATAGTGAAATTAAGGTATCAGGGACTTTACTTTTTGAATTTCCACTGGTTGTTCTTGCTGTTTTTGTTCCTTCTGAATTCCTTCGTTGCTTTTACTTTAGCTACATTATTTGCAAGTTTTGTAGTACACAGCGGCCGTTTTTGATTGTCCTTCCCCTTTGTAAAAGTCTCGTCTAGGCTTTGCGTCGTCGCACTTCTTACAAAGATATACGTTGGTGCATCCTAAATCTTCTTTGTCGTCTGTTAAACTCATATTATGTTGTATGTTAATATAATTGAACTGTTTCAACTAAAATGGCATGTTTAGAACTGTTGATATCCTTGTAACAAGCTGCTGTTTCCCAATGTTGATATCATCAAGTCACATCCTCACCGGAGGAAGCAAGGAAAGCTATACTCTCAGCAATTTGTTACCCGCCTGCCGCCCTCCCCCCCGCAAGCCTGGCTTGGAGGGGCCTGTCTCAGGAATTGTTGCACACGAGCCTTGGCGCGTTTGATTTTCAAGCGCAGAGTATTCAATCGCCGAACCTTGCGTCAGCATGTGGTGGACTAGGTGTAAGTCAATTTCCGGCATGGTGTGTAGTGTCAGTCCTCTGTGGGAAACGAGTCAACTGTCTGAGTAGATCCACGGTCTTCATTCTTGAAAATCATGAATCAATGCTTGCCCCAAGTCACCTGAGCATTCCATGTCAGTCTCGTCGCACGCACGCCTCTTGAGTTGTGGACCCTTCCAGGTATGCAGCCACAGCCTTGGCCCGAGACGTCAAACGGGCAAGGGCGAATCAGCTGCTTTTTGGGCATCCAATCAGGGAGGGCCGAACAGTTGCTTCGAGTGTACCAGGCTGTTGTCGGAACAATCAGCGGCTGTATGTTCAAGCGATATGTCGCTAAAATTGTAATGCATCCACTATGAAAAACTGGTCCGCAAGAGAGACCTTTTGCCTGGCTGAGGTGCTACCTTAGTTTTCCTTGGTTATCTAAAGACTCAAATACCTGTAAATGTGTCGTGCGCTCTTGGAAACATTGTGTTGTTAGGGATATTCACGAAAACATCGGGTTTTTCTGAAAAGCTGCGTGTTTTCAGAACAATCGATACTTTCACGCCATTTTCGGGGTTTCTTGCCTTGCCTGAACTGGCCATGCTGGCAAACGCCAAGCGGGCGTACCCTTCAAACCTGGGCACTGGAGAAGGCTTGTGTTGGGGGCATATGTCGATTGATACAGAGTGCACGAGAAGAAACGTAGATGCCATTCAGTTTGTCGAGCGTCATGTTGCATGCGTAGCCTGGACTGATGTTTTTTTGAAGACTTTGGCGGGGGGAAGTTTGGGACGTGAAAATAGGGAGTGAACCCGGCGAATGCCCGTGGCAACCCGTGTTGCCACGAAAAAATCGTGTTTTCAGAAAACATTGTGTTTCCGGAACCTGTGGCAAATGCACGGTAGCCCGTGGGAAAAATATGGGCTCCGGGGGCCCCAGCCGACAATTTTAGGGCTTCGCCATCACCAGCTGCGCTGGCTGCAGGGGTTGCTCACCCAACGTCTCCCACTCAGCACCACCCACCCACCCACCCACCCACCCATCCACCCACTGTAGCGCGCCCGTGTGAGCATGCGCGCGCGCAGGCGTGCACGTTTGCGCGCGTGCGTGCTTACACGCCTGCGCGCGCTCTGGCGCACACCCAATGCAAATTCAGAGGAAGACTGCATCTCCGGCATCCGCTCTAAGCCACGTAGAAACTGTGGAAGAATAACAAGCATGACGGAATTTGCGATGTTTTCTGCATAGTGGCGGCGGCCCTGCTTGCGAAGAAACCCCGCTTCGCAAACCTGCCATGTCTGCCCACTGCCAGAACCTACTCGCAGGGGGCCATTCTTTTTCAAGAAATGCAAGGGATGCTGGAACGCCCAGATTCAGATGCTGCTGATGCAGAAATACTGGGGATGCTGGTGAAGTTGGCGAGGATGCAGAGGATCTTGGCGGGGACGCTGGCGACAGCCGGGGGCGATTGCACGGTATTTACAGTGGTTTTTCAAGGTTGGGGACAAGTGTCCGGGATGTTTTGGGGTCCAAATGTTTGGGCTGGCCTGCGCGCAGGTGAGCAGGGGGAAGCGGGTGCAACAAAACCACGTCAGCAGTACACCTGCCGTTAGCGTCGACCTCGCCCTTCGAAGACTCACCGCGCAGCTGGATTATCAATGAGGGTTTTGTTGCGCTCTTCAAGGTGCCACTCAAAGCAAAATGGTGCACGTGTTCTGACCTAACTTTGCAAATGCAGGCGCCTTCCAGCGCTTCGTCTCAGGTTGTCTCAAGGGTTCTCAAGCGTACAATTCGAAAAAGGAATTGTGATGTGGCGAATTTGTTGTCACAGAAGCAGTTGCGGTGGCAGTCTTTTGAAAGCCCCTGTATTTGGGGAGTATGGCATGTTTAGAGGTTTTTGCGTCTCCTGGTGGCTATCACTGCAATGAAACCGTTGGGCGTTTTTTGTTTCACACAACACAGATGTTTTTCAGAGTGAGGAAGCTGGTGCTAGGCCTTGTTTTGCAATCTGAATTGATGCTAATGCAGTAACAGTGAACTGATGATATATGATTAGGCTATCTCGCTTGTCAAACGTTTCTGTTTGGGTGTACAGCATTGGCTGGCCAACTATTAGCATTTGTTCGTGACCTTCCGGAGTTCCACTGCTTGCCGTCCCCGCACCCAAAAAGACAGGGCGCGACACCGTGTTTCCAACACGGCATTTGCCAAACCTTTCATGGGGCACAGTGCCACATGCTGCTTGCGCAGGTGAGGCCTTTGCCGCGCCCGACGTTTTCGCGCGCGGCCAAGCCACGAGCCTGTCCACCCCACGCGCCTCGCAGAGCCAATGGAAGCTAGCACCGGCGCTTGCAGCCACTAGGGAACCGTGCGCGAAGCACAAGCTTCTGCCGCAGGCCATATGAGGCGCGTGCCGTTAAGTCTGTTAAACCGTGGCTCCGCCATACTTGAGTCAAAGCAAGCGCAAGCATTGCGACGGAGCTCTTTGTTGAGCGCGTGCCTGGTGGTCCTTGCCACGGCGACATATTTTCGGTCTTGGGCAGAGTAGAGGAGTAGTGAGGCAGTTTAAGCGGAGACCCAGCCTTTCGTTTTCCCGCCTGTGTGCGGGCGTGGCAACAATTAGAGTTTGAGTCTTGCCATGATGACAGAATTAGGCTTCATAAGGCTCAGCTCAAACTTTGGTTTTCTAATGGGTGGCCAGGAAATGAATAGGTCTCACCCGATCGACGCTGGCTGTTCTTGCCCCGCTCCCAGGCACGCGCGCGTCGGGCCCTCAGCCAGCAGACAGTCAGGCAAGCGCGCAAGAACCGCTCACGCGCAACACGTTGAAAGGCAAGGGTGTGATATTTGATGGTGCCTGCTGGTCGTTTTGGCGTAGCCCTCGAGCAAAGGAGTTTCCTGATGTCTGTAGTGTACTCTCCGTTAATCGATGCCCATGAGCACGATTGAAGCCGCCTACACATGCATGGGCAACCAACACAAGCGCACGGTAGGACGCAGGCCTTGCGCTGCGTCTTGGGCTGTTGCTTGCATTGTTGCGTGCGCGTCACTTCACAGAGACTCCACAGCTTGTCATTATTTGTTGTTTTCTCTCGGAATTGTTTGGCCAGGCCCTGCTTGTCGCCCCAAAGACAAACCGCCGCATATCGCAGCCATAGGTGCCATAGCCATGGTGCCAAGGTACACGCGCGCGGCCCGCACAGTTTTTCTGCGCTGGAAAACACACGATGCTTTGGAGAGCGGTGATCACTTTGGAAGGCGGCCAATTCGATTGTGGAACTCGAAAAAAATCAGGTGAGACACGGCCAAAACCTACGAAGACCAATAACTTCAAGATCTCTACCAATGCCAAACAAGAGGCCAAGAGGTGCAGCGGCTGTTGGGTTTGTTCTCTTGGCATCCAGACCTGAGCCCCAAAGGTTGCAGCCAGGCAGGGATCCAATCTGTTGAAGCATGGCGGACTCCGTCCAGTGTTGAGTAGATTGCTCATGAGCAATTAAATATGCCTTTGAAGCAGGCGCTAAACATCGACAAATCGCCAACGTGGCGTTGAAGGGAGCTTTGATGAGTTTACAAATATGTCGCTGGTTTCACTGGATCGCCGGGCCCGCAGAGACACGTGCGCACGATCAAGTGTTGTTGCGTGCAAGCTTGTTCAATCTGAAGCATGGTAGGGGACTAGACCCAGCATGTTATTTTTCCAGGAACGCGAAAACGTAAATGGAAGTCCTAAGCTTCAGAAGAAAGAAAACATGCTGAAAAATCAACCAAGGCGTCGATGTACAACGGTACCCGGGAAGCATCACCGGTGCCGCAGGGCCTGGATAGGCGGACGAAACCGGTGACTGGTGTCATGATGACGCATGTGGGTGCGATTTGGGTACATGTTTTTGAGCTTTGTTTCCTGGGCACTCAGTCACAATGACTGTCCATGTGAGGTGGGGGACAGAAATGGCCATGAATTTTAAGAGTTGGAACCAATTCAAAAGTGATTGGTGGACATGAACCCCCACCGAATTTTGATGTCCACCAAAGGGTCCCTTTTTAAAATCCATACCCGTGTAGGATGCGGACAAAGCACTCGATGTGTAGGTTTCAGACATGACGCAGTCATGAGTAGCTGGTAGCGGAGCAGTTCCGGGGCTCCTACGCCATGGCCGCAGAGGGCCTGCCTGAGGTTTCCCTGCCCCGCGCAAACCCTCAGGCGGGAGCATCGCCAGATCGCACAGAGCAGAGGAGCCTTGAGGGGTATAGTCTGCTTGCGCCCGGGGCACCCAGTTAAAGCATTGAGGAGGCGCTTCCTTCTCAGAGCGATTGGAGTGAGGTAGGATGGGCCACATCTTGGTGGCAACATCGCCAGCTTGAACCGCGCCCCTCAGAGCTTCATCACCCATGAGGCCGAAGATGCTAGTGCCATTGCATCCACGTGGCCCTACGTAGGAGGCGCCGTGTCGGCAGCATCCCAGACTGACTGGGCCTTCTTTAGCCACAAATGCATCCTACACCGACTCTGACACCGAGTCAGATGATGATGGCCAAGCCATAGACGTGAGTGACTTGGTTGGCCTCACAACCCAAGAGGCCGATGAGATGCTGTATTGGCAGTACGCCGAGTCGAAGCGCCGTTGGCGCATGTTCACTGACAAGCCTGTGCGCGCCCTTCTCCGTTTGTTGCGCCGCAAGGGCAAGGGCAAGGGGCGAGGTACCCAGCATTACTTCGACATCCCGCAAGTGCTGCAGAGCTCCTCTTACTTTAAGGGTAAGGGTAAAGGGGGTCGCTCTTCGGGTCGGGCGCGAATTGTAACCCTAAGGGCCGAGATGGTGAAGTGATGAAGTGCAGCATGTGTGCCAGCGTGTACCATCCCCGTGCCCGGTGCCCGCAAGGACCGCAGAACCGTGCACCCTGCAGCGAGCTCGCAAGCCGCACGCGCCGCCGCGACAGATGGATGGCAGCCCCGATGCAGCCAAGCGATCAGGTTGAGGAGGCCTCAACGCTCATTTTATGACTGAGGAAGCAGGATCCGTTGGCGGAGTGGCATGACCCTAATGACCCTGGTCCGAGGTGCCCAAGCAAGTGCAGCCCCAATGCCGCAGGTTCAGCAAGCCACACGGCCCAGCGGCTTGGAGCCGCAGTGTGGCCACCAGGCCAGTGGCGTGCGCCGCCGCATTGCAAAATTTGAGTGTTCAGCGACACCCACAGCCGAACCACCACAGACGCGGGCACGGGGCTGGGGAGACGCGAATTTCGACGAAGTGGTCACCAGACTCACCACAGAGGTGAGTGTCGGAGCTGACCCCGCAACGCAAATATGGTGCTGGGACCAGGCGCTGAATCCAGAAGCCTGGGCTCGATGAGTGGAAGTTGCAGAGCCGCTAACGGCATCGCTTTGCAGGACATAGGTGCAGCACGAAGAGGTTGTAGGTGGAAAAGCAGGACGTGCGCAGAAGTGGCTGAGAGCCATGTGTGAGAAGCTTGCACAGCCAGAAGGTACTGTAGATTGGACCAGGTTTGATTAGCAAAGCGCGTTGAGGAATCTGAACCATGGTCCCAACGCCGTCAAGCGAAGAGTGCTGCGCGAAGTGAACCTCAGGTGCTTTCACGCTAGCGCAGCCACCATGCACCGCATCCTCAAGGCCGCAGGTGCTCGCTGCAGCTGATCGCGCCCGTGTGCGACACTTGCCGCATTTGCCGTGCGTGGTCGCGCCCAAGCAACACCATTAAAGCAGGGTGGTCACTGCTTTCAATGAGGAAGTAGAATGTGTTGTGATTTACGTTAGGCATGAAGGAACCACTCACAACTTTCTTCATATGCTTGACCGCGCAGTGAGGTGGACCGCCACCGCGATGATCAGTGACAGAACCGCCAGCAGTTTGCTTGGCGCCCTTGACACTAGTTGGGTCGCGGTGTACGGGTTCTCATCGCAGATGGCGAGCTTGGACTCGATGATGAGAGCTCCATGGTGGTTTCAGGTCCGGGCGTTCACAAGAGAACTGCCGGTGTGGGCCAGCATACTCGGATTGCCGACCGACGCATTCAGATGCTGCGCCACATGCTGCACACCTCAGTAGGTCAGCTGCGGGAGGAAGGCCTTGCAGTTCCGGCTAAGCAGATCTTAGCCCAGTGCACGTTTGCGTTGAACGCGATGACCGCCATTGGTGGGGTGTTTCCTCACACGGCCGTGTTTGGAAGGACACCGCCGATCCTGCCAGATGTGAGAGTGAAGTCAATGATGATCAGGATCCGGCTTGCAGTGCAGACCATCGCCGAAGCAGCCTCACGCACTCGGTTGCGACGTGCTTTTAAGACGCACCCGCAGCCAAGGAGATGGAGTTTCGTGTAGGTGATAAACCGTCTGCCAGCATGGCCCGGAAAGCCTGGCTCTTATTGTGCACTGGCCGCTGACATACTTCCACTTGAACACGCATCTGGTGTCCAGGATGCAGGTAGCATCCTTCCGCTGCTGCCTAGCAAAGCAGCCAAGTTCGTGCCATGTCTGAAGTTCACTGAGCATGGCCTCCAAGTAAGCTGCGGCGATCGACTTCATCTCATCTGCTGTCAACAATCTCACCTGGCTGCGGTGGAGCGCTCAAGACATCAATTAGCTTGCTCCACGGCCAGCCTGCTTCTATGGCAACATACACGCCAAAATCATCTGCGTCAAGCAATGGCCCATGAGTGACTGGCGGGTAGTCAAACACATCTGCCCCAAGAGCGGCTGCAAGAAAAGACAGGCTGTCGTCCTGTTTGACCATCTGCTTCACTTCGCTCCAAAGAACATACTCTGATGTGTCTGTAGGCACAGCATGCGCAGCTTCCTCAAGCGCCCTATGCTCTGAGGCGGGCAAGTTGGCACTTGGAACACAGCTGCGGCAACCAATGAATCTTCACTAGCGCCCTCCGAGGTTCCCGGTATGGTTGAAAGGCGACCGGCGTCGGACTCCAGCATCCGCAATGCTGCCGGTGCCACGAGTGCTTACACCGCCACTTGATGCTGCTTCTTGACCGGGAACATCGTCCTGCGCACGCCGTCGGCCAATGGCACACTCGACCTCATTAAGCACAGTCAAGAGCTGCGCGAAGCGAACATTCTTCCAAAGTTCGCCTGTGATGGCACGAAGGTTCACACCTCTCCGGGAGCAGCAACGTAGCTCAAACCACGATCCTGTGGATCACACCACCGCACAGGCAGCAAGTGGTCGTATTCCGGCTTGTGGCTGAGCACCTGCACACCTCTACCTATGCGCAGCGCAACAACACACTGCATCTGAAACACTACTTCTGCAACGTACAGGCCTGCGTGAAGTAGCATCCACTGGCCTTTGCTGTCAAGCACAAAACCAAGTGTCAGGAATACTCCGGGTTTGATGGGTTCAACACTGGTCTGTAAAAGCTGCTGAGCTTTCCCGGTGGATGTCCAGATGCCTATGCGTCCGTGTTGGACCCTTGTGAGGTCACACACAACAGCGGGGCCGCGCAGGCGTTACTTGTGGCTGGTGGAAGTACTCAACCGTTTAACCAAGGGTGCGATACCTTGTGAGGACCTTTGGGAAGCCATGCGTGGCCGATGGCATCTTTCTGTAGCTTTGAAGCCGTGCGATTTCAGAGCCTGATGACAGCGCGCCACGCTGCATGACCGCAATAAGAGCCGACTCGGTGTGTAGGTTGCAGACATGTTTCGCGCAGGCATGATCGATCAAGGAGTAGCTAGCTTGAAGGAAAAGGGTGAGCGTTGCTTGTTCGCTTGTTCTTTGCCCCTCTGATTCTTCCCTCCGAAGAAATAGGGAGTCTTGTTCAGTCGAAAACAAACAGCATTGCACAGCAGGTGCTTCTTGCATGAGCCTGCATCAAGATGCTCAGAATCCTAGATTCTTCCAAGCCGCAACTCGCTTTAGCTTGAAGAAGTCTCACATGGATGCTGGATCCCTTTCGTAAATGTTCTCTGGACAGGGTACGGTCCCATTGCTGAGCGGGCATGTTCAATGTGCACGAACTGGAAGACAGTTCCCTCCATTGCAAGCAATTATTCCCCCCATATTCCTCCACTGTTGGCATTGTTTTGGTTCGACACCATTCAGAGTCTCAGAGTCGCATGAGGTGCATGGGAAGTTGGCCAGGCGGAGGGAGTCCAACCCCGGCTCTGGCCAGACAGCAAGGACAGGGCAGGTGTCAGATGGTTGGGTGGCGCAGGTTAGACACGTTATGCAAGGTGGTTGAGCAACCAGCAGCCAAGTCAGCGTCAAAATCTGCTGTTTGCCCCAAGGATCGATGCTGGCCTTCACCAACTCTAAAAGACAAATTGCACTAGGAGCTTTGACATGTGTTTTGTTTTGAAGTGCTTGGATTAACTTATTGCTTGTTTGTTTGTTTGTTTGTTTGATTGTTTGATTGATTGATTGATTGTGTTGTTTTCTTTTATTTTGTTTGTTTTTTGGTTGGTTGGCATAATCAGCCCTTGCTACCCTCGCCCATGTTGCTGCTTCATGAGACCATGGTGCTACTTGTACTTCTTCATTTCACCGAAGCAGCTCACTGCGGACGGTCAGGATGGCTGGGGGCATAGATGCCCGCGTGCAGCAACAGCAGCAGCAGATGAACCAGTACGCTGCAGCGAAAGCACGTCAGGGCCCCCGGGGTCCGGGAGCCTCTGTTGCGACATGCGGCTCCCAGCTTAGTTTGCATCGCTGCTGGAAATGGCTTTGTTTGCGTGGAGTGGCTTGGATGCTTTTGATATTGTTGGAAAGGTTCCTCGCGCGTATGTTGTTGTCCCTACTGCCTCTTTCGGGTCTGCGCAAAAAAGTATAGGGGGGCCCTCGACATGAAATCCGCCGCTGAGGTGTCACTCAGCCCGGTATGCAGATGCAGATGCGACGACCCCAGCTGGGATGTTCTGTCGAAATGATGCACTAAATTATGTTTGGTAGGGGGTCAGAGCTGAGGTAGTCAGAGGATTGAGCAGACAATTTTAAGCGACTTTTAGCATTGGCGCCAATTGAATTCCAAAGAGTGAAAAGATGTGCGTCCCGCATGATTGTTTGCTTCAAGAGCAAACGCAGTGTCCCCAGGGTGGTTTCTTTCTTTGCTGGTCCATTCGAAGCCTGGTAGGCATTCACGTACTGTCGAAGAAATTGTCGGATGGAAGGTGTGTTTCTCACTCTACGATGCTTGTTGCTGCCCATAGAGAAGCCTCACGACAGCCTTAAACAAGCTCATATCTGGCTTTGCTTGTCAGTCCTGAGCAGAACATAGCTGAACAAGCAGTGAGCCACCCTGTTTTTTTTCCGGCTCGGTGACTCCAATGAGTAGATTGCGCCAAGCTGTGGAAGATGTGGCTCACAACTCATGAGTCATGTCCAACCAAAACTGTGGCAACCTACGACGTACCGTGATTGAGCTTCAGCCAAGTCAGTGAAGATGCCTACCAGATGGCAACATCATTGGGCAGAAGTCAAGAATCAAATGTGGTTTTTAGACCCTTATTAACCACGTTGGCAAAGTCTCCACTCCCTTTGGATGAATGCAAGCACCCACTCAATAAACTCTAGGCTTGATGGCCTAGGAAGTTTGCATTTGACTTGCCGGTTGCTTGATTTTTTTGGGCATTTCCCCCTTGCGATCAGAATCTTCGTGGCCATTTGAATGTTTAACCGCAGTCCCGTGTGGGATACTGCCTTAACCCGAGTCACGGTTGCATTCTGGCAAAAAGATATGTGAGCCTGAAGCTTCTACTCCACAGGGCTAGATCCGGCTGTCCAACTCCGTAATGTCGGCCAGGCCGCCTCACATGGTGGGCCGCATGAACGTGTGTCTGGCTTTCTTGGGATGGGACCGGACTTTTGGGGCGGGTAGAAGGTTGGGATCTGTTGCCATGGATGCAAGCCACGAGCTTGGCTTTAACTCTCAACCAGGACCCACAATGTTAGTCTAATCTCGCAGGGAGAACCGCATGATGGTCAGGTTTTGAAACTGGCTGCTTGTAGCAGTTGTTTAGCCTGCACAGGGTTTCACCATTTGAGCCCTTCAAGATTTACTACAGCCAAGCTGTCATGAGCAACTAGGGCATTTGCCTGTCTTCGTTACGCCGAGACTCATGGGGCTGAAGGGTCTTGAGCCTCAAGCATCCATATGCTGTAAATAGAAACATTATATCTCCATATTGGATATAGCCAGATACATATAAATATATATATATATACATATGCTACTCTCCCCCCTGAGGGACCTACCTTTCTGTTGCCTGTCCAGTGCATTATTTGGCACTGGAAGGAAAGATCTCTCAGCTAGGACTAGGACCAAATAAGATCCCCCCTACATTAAAAATAAAATTGAGGAGGGGGGTTACGTCAATAACATAAAAAAATGGGCTTAAAAGCCCCCCGAGCCCTACCCCCGCCGCCCCAAACACACCGCCCTGCATGCTTCTCCCGCTCGCTGGGCTCGGGCGTGCGCTCCGTGCGCTCCGTCTGAGTTGGTTGTAACGCCAACAGTTCGGCCGCCCCCAAAGTTCAAGGGCATTGCCAAGCAGATCGCGAGATGTGTGGTTGCGCATAGCAGCGCGCAATATCGCGTAAAATCGTGCAATTAGAAGGAGTGTCTCGAAGGCAATGAAACCACCAGAAATCTGCCACGCGCAACTGCAATCTGCCAGAATTCTGCAGGACCCGGCGCGCCGGGCCCTTGTGACCTGGCAATCTCTCAGATGCGTGGCACGGTGGCCCGGGCCGTCCGCTGCGTGAGCCCAACTTTGAGCATCCCGCCCAGCAGCGTTCAGCAAGGTTTCGGGCGCGGCTGACACACACTAAATCAAGTTGAAGCACGTTGGTTCTTTCAACCTGGGGCAAAAAAAAGGAGAGCAAATGCGGAAGCGCTGCGTCCTTCCCCGTTTCAGCCAAGTGACCTGAAGCCTTCTTTTTCACCCGCCAAAAGCAGGTTCCAGGACACTTGCAAAAACCCAAGGTAGAAGCACTGAGCCGTGACTGAGCTCCATGCGCCTGCGGCACGTCTCTTTTTCATAGCGTCTCCTGCAGCAGCTTGTTGAGAGCGCAGTAACGCCTTATGTCGCAAGTAGTTTGGCTTGCTTTCTACGAATTGGTAAGCAGGGAGGAGGGCCAGCGCCTTGCCCACTGTGGATCCCCATCTTGGGGGCAGCCGAAGGTGAAGAAATCAGTTAAGAGCTCGGACGTAGTCATGTCTACATCAACGCGCCCGCAGAGTTGCAAGAGCCCAATCTGAACGCAGCTGTAAGCGCGTTAAAAGGTGCTGACATGACCGACTACGCCCGTCAAACCGTGGATCTGTTTTGTTCCATCACGGGTGCCCCGTCTGAAAAGCTCCGGAAGGCGACGACACCGTGAGGACGATCAGTTGGCAGGTGAGCGAGCTTGCTCCGAATGTGTGCAAGTTACCCATGAAGGCCCTATGGCTCGGACGGCTAGGGCGTGCCTTTGGTGATCTAGCTACCGCAGTGCAAAAGTGGTTCCGTAATCGCGAACTGGCTAGGCTCATTTCTTATACACACTCGACCACGCACTATCGGTTGGTCAGTGATCAACCGCAAGATCTCGCTCTGTACGCCGATGCCGACTTTGCGGGGAAAGGGACGCAAAGTCCACCTCTGGTGGATTCTTGGTGCCCAAGGGTCCGCCTCGCATTTCCCGTTGGCTTGGTTGAGCAAACGCCAAACGTCAGTGCCAAGGCCCACCGCGGAAGTGGAGGTAGTATCGCTCACCAGGAGGGCCTTCCCTCCCTAAGTCTTTGGGAGCGCTTGCTTGGTCGCCCCGTTGAACTCGTGCTGCATGAAGATAATCAAGCCACCATTCTCGCTGCACAGAAGGGCTACTCGCCGAAAATGCGACATGTGAAACGCACCCACAAGGTGAACCTTGACGCAATTTCGGCACGGGCATGGTAATCCAACACGTTTCAACAGAGTTACAAGCCGCCGATATCTTCACAAAAGCACTCCAACCCATGAAATGCGACCACGCTCTCAAGCTTTTAGGCATTCGGACAAATTTGCCAGAAACGCTAGAGCAGGCGTGACAAAGTCATGAAATTTGTGCAAAATCTTGAGTGGGCCCTGTGCATGGTCGGTAAATGACCAAAGCATGAGCGTAGGTCGCTGCTCAAGCGCGACTGTAAGATAGTGCATCGTTGTGGACCCGGAGAGGGGAGAGTTGAAGAATCACGACTTGTGTCTTTTCACTAGTCCTAGCACTACCATGGTCATAAAAGGCCGTAATACACAGTGAGATGTAGCGTTTTCATACTTAATTCTAAATGCTCGTTTAGTTTCGAACAGGATTTAATTGGGACTCAATACGGAAATACTTGTTCAGAATCCTGGACTGGGTATTTCCGAAATTTGGAATTTAAATAGCATTCCTTTCCCAATATATTCTTGCAAATCATTAGAGCTTTAACATAATTCGATAAGGACAGAATCCATCCAGGCCGAGTGAAACCGATTGAAACCGACCGAAATCGCAGTCGAGTCCCTAGAATAGTTTGGCCTGCAATCTTGAATATGGTCCTAGAATGAAACAGATTGAAGCAGATTGAATGAAGAGTCATGACTTGGATGCTTGCACAACACTGGGCCAAAGCACAGCCGCGCAAAGTGCAATGTTGAATCTGGGTCTCGAGTTAAACCGATTTAAACCGAATTAAATTTAAATTGGGCATGGATGCAAGATTCAAGAATCCAGGCCAAACTTTTCCGGGGAATCTTGAATCCAGGCCTCCCTGGAAATGTTTGGCCTGGATTCTTGAATCTTGAATGTTGGAACCCAGGCCTGGTTTCAATTTAAATCGGTTTGAATTGGGTTAAATTTTGCCTGAAGCTTCCCGAAAGTCCTTGGACATGTGTGTTTTTCGGTGGTTTCCCCAAAGCCCAAAAAAGGATAGAAAACACTGCACATACCAGTGAATTCTTTACAAAGGTAGGTCCCTAGGGGGGTCCCATATCTATATATATATATATAAACCCATGTCTATATATTTATATATATATACACACACCCACCATTATGTACCAGGCACTGAGGCCGAAAGAGATGCACCATACAGCTCTCACTTGCGTTGCAAGTGCGCTCTATGCAGCTCGAGCGGTGGATTGGTCAGATGGTGGTGGCAACCTGTAGCGAGCACCCTGGGGGGAAACATGAGCTCACCTGAAAGCAACGCGTTTTCAGTTTGTGAACTATTAGTACTGTAGAGGTGCCTTTTGCAGGAGTATCATGAAATCCAATGGGGCGGTGCTTCAAGGTGAATGAGGCCAATCTGACATGTACGGTCACACGCCTATGCACAGGTGTAGCTCACTCAAAAGGACACTCCAAGGGAATAATTTGAGAGAACATGGGCTTGTTTGTTTTTGACCTGTTGATTAGTTTTCAAGGAACACCAACAGGAAACCAACCATTTTGGGGCTCTGCTAATGTTGAGACAACCCCATATACTGTGGATGGACCAAATCCTGCACCACATTGAAGCCACGGGAAACCATTTGTTTGTTGGTATTGACAGGGAAACATCATTCGAGAACTTCTTAACCCACAGTATGTTCGGGTCGTTTGTGTTTGCTTCTTTAGCGTTTCCTGAAGCTGCCAGGGCGTCTTCCCCGTCGCCCGGTCTGGTGCTGTGTCGCCACAACAGGCGCAATTGTTTGGGGCGGAGATGTTTTTTCCGTCCGAGCCGCTGGGCAAGCGGGTTTGGTTTGTTGGGGCATCAAAATTAAGTATCAAAATGAGTTGCATTTTCCAAGTCGCATCATCATGTTTCAGCTTGTGTTATGTGACACAGTTGGCAGGAATACTTGGCCAGCTAAGAGGCAACAGTTTTGCCCCTTTGAAGGGAGCAAATTCCACTATGTATATAAAATGTACATGATACGCCCACTCATTGGTCCCATCAGCGTTCATCTTCTTAAATATACACAATACAAGTTGTGTGTCTACTCAACTAGTCGATTCCGTGACAGCGGGCAGAACGGGAACAGCTGCATGTGCAGGCATTCATTTTAGAGGCCGCACGTGCAAAGGTTCTTGTTTTCCGTGCTTTTATTTTCTGTCTTTTTTTGGGGGGGAGTTGCAAGTGCATTTCAGAAATACGGCAGAGAAACTAGCATTATGACAGCGATTCCACCTGCGAGACACACCCGAACAATGTTCGACTGCAGCTAAGGTTTACCACGCTTGCATCCACCAGGGCTCCATTTTGGTACCGGTTTTATGAGCCACAGCCATAAATATATATATATATACATATAAACATATATATATATATATGCCTTGTCATCTTGCATTGCTGTCCAGTTGTCCAGTTGCCCGTGAAGCGAAGTCGCTTGTGTGAATTGAGCAAGACACCAAAACTTCAAGCAGTGATCACCTCACTGTTACGACTGCAAGACATATATGATCATTTGAAGCACCGAAAACTGAGCACCTCAACTTCATGGGCTATGGGGGAGGCGTATCCCTGGATAAGCCCAGGATTCGCTAAGGATAAGCCAAAAATAAGCCCTGAAGAATCCAATCAAAGGCTCCCTCATTCAGGATGCACAAGTGTCATGGACTTCGAATTGCGCTGGCGCGCCAATGCTCCAATGCTCCAGGCAATGCCGATCAATTTCCGCAGATGAGCGCAAGAAGCATTCGGCACCGCGCGGTTCTTCTCGGCTGCTCCGCCGTTTATGGCATTGCCCGCCCAAGATCGTGTTTGGTTGCTTTTATTTTTCCGCAATACTTTTTACATGCAAGACAGTGTTGGTTCTTCTTCTATTGTCAAGCACGGCATAAGATTTGCCTGGAGTTCTTGGAGTTTGACATGTGCAGTCACTGGGTTTCTTGGTCTCAGAAGTGCAGCTGTGCCTGCCTTGGGATCGTCGTTGCCAAAGCAAGGCCCGGGCGACTTGCCGGCAGTCTGATTTTCTCCGATGTCTTGTGCCTTGGCATTGTTTGATGCCAAGCAGCTGCGCCTAAGCCCCTCTTGGAAGAGGTGTATTGTTGGGATCTGGTCTCATGAATGCACTGTTTGGCAAGCCAGGATTTCGGTCTTTCCAATCGACTGGCCCGGCAGGGTCGCTCCTTGTAGCGATGTAGGCCTACTGAAGTTGAAGCCACGCTTTGCTTGTAGCTGCAAAGCCTTCACCCTGCGAGTGCCATGGAAGGCAGTCACAGATTCGGTGTCATGCTTATCAGTCCCAAGCCAAATGCTCGTACTCCTTTCATGGGTTCGTATATCCAAGCCATGGGCAAGCCACCATGTTGCAGCAAGTTGCAACCATGGTTCAGACAGATTCACAATGTACCTGAACATGCTTCTTTGCAACCCATGATAGATGCAGGCATTAGTTTAAACCATACTGAGCTGGAGAACAGAATTGCCGTCAGCCCCAAATTGTAGGAAGGTCTGACAGTGGCCAGACTCTGTCGTACAGAATACAAAGCAGATCCTGCGATGCCTCCTTGAAGTGCAGAACCCTCGACAAGGAGTTTGACTTGACCATGCTTTAGAGCATATCCCGAAAATCCCAAATAATCGGTTGGAAAAATGGAGACTTTGAGCACACAACGGATCACCCCGTTGCCAGAATGCAACCACTTGTATTTTGCTTTTTTGAGTATGCCCATGGTCTAAAGCAGTCTCAAGGATCGAGGAGTCCATCAGAGGTCCCTCTGAAACGCTTCGCCCAAGCCTCAAAGAGGAAAGCTTGAGCCATAGCCAGCTAAATTCTGAGTGGCATGCCTTCTTCCACTGAAGCCATAAATAGTTTGTTTGGATGCCATGTCAGATTCTTTCATGCCTTCCATGAAAGGTCTTCAAGTGAATTCAGGCCGACCCTGAGGATGCCTGAAAACCAGGCCAGCCTCATGTCTTTGCCAGAGGGTTGAGGCAGCCCGGCGTGTTGGGATTGGGACGATTTCTGATGAGAAGAATCTAGGTCCCCCAGTAGTGCCCTTTCTCACCCTTTTTTGGTTGGGAGGGTTCCCCTACTAAAATAGACTACAGGAAAAAGGGTACCCTTATTTCTAACCTTTCTACCGGAGAACCTAGGAGTGTTGTGGCGTTGGTCTTCCCTGCAAGCCTCTTTGCCAAGCACGCGATGCGGTTCCAATGCTTGGGGATCCATAGCCTTGCGGCTAGATTTGCTGCTGGATCAATGAATCAATGAAGGAGTCTTGTTCACTAAACTATGCCTTCCAAGCAGCAACGCATGCAAGCCATGCAATGACATTGGCTTTCTCTACATGATAAGCTGCTGTTCAAGGAACAACATTAGTATGGATGTCCTACCACTGTCAATAGCACGACAGATAGTAGGCGAAAGAGACTCCAACGTGTCTCCAATGCACAAGCTGAGCAATGCCCGGAGGACGCCTCCAGTCTCTGCCCCCTCTGGCACGCTTCGATTTATCAGCACTGAGTGCTCCCTAGCCTTACCAGCGTCTAACTTGCAATGTGCGTCATGCTTTGAAAAAGGAGGTGAGAGCGCGTGCATCTACATGGGGCACAGGAAGCCATGTGGCGTGCACGAGGAAGTGTTGCCTTGAAACGCGGATTGGTCGACAATCCCACTGCGACATCACTTTGTTCAGAGTTGGCTTAAGCTGAGAAGAGGCATTGGCTTGATCTGCACGTGATTTACGCAGGAAGACTATTAGGGTCAGACCCATGGTAGGCCCTTGCCAAGCTAGCCAATTCGTCTTTTCCAGCGCAAAGCTGCGTACCGCTCTGCAAAGCAGTTTGCAAGCTGTTCGTATAGCGACGATCTCATTATTTGACATGGCTTGGACTACACTCCCACCAGTTGACATGGAACCTGACGTTCGGGGTCCCTTTAAAAAGACAATGGCCCAAAACAGGACGCCCATAGCATTTGCCCTGATTCATGATTGCCTTCTTGACTCGCCTGCACAAGTTATGGCGAACTTACCTGTGGGGTAAAGCGAGCTCACACACATGATCCTTTACCCGGCTCAGATTTCCAGTTTATTTTTTGCGTGATAGTATGTTTCCTTTTTGTGTGCCTCCAACCACTTTCAAGTCACAACTTGACACTAGTCACATGCATGCGTTCAACAACAACCCTGTGCTTTTCCCCGTAGCCAACAACACTGAAGCTGCCGTGAGCTTGTGCAGCTCTTACCAAGCGCTTGAGATAACCATTCTGTATTTTTTACATCTGCGATGTACACTTCTCGCTAGATAACAAGACTTAATGCCCAGTGTTCGACTCGACTTTCAATTTCCTTTTGCATCCGCATTGGACGTTGGATCGCGAAGATCTGGACTCGTACCATCCCTGAAGCTGAGGTGACATGTCCGATGCTTCCAGGGGCTACACCAAGATCAGAGACATCGGTTCAGGCCAGGCTCTGTGAAGTCCCCGTGGCAGCGAAACATGACGGTTGCGCCTCACCTCGACACCTCCGGGCGGCCTTGACAGTTTGCCAAAATGTGCAAGGTGTCTTTTATTAGGCAGCCCTTCCCTCACAAATCTGTTGGTTTTCCTTTTGGTTTCCCTTTGAAGCCACCAAATAAAGGGAGGCAGCTCGAAAAAATTGGCACACTATGTGGTTGCGTGTGTGTATGAGTTCCAGAGCCCCACAGAGTCACATGACGCAGGCCCATTGATTTCCCTGTTCCCTGGCTGTTGGTGAAGCTAAAGTGTTTGTTTGTTCCAAGAACTCCGGTGTCTCAAGCAATGCTAAGCCAATTCTAAGGACTACTGAGCCAGTACATGGGAATACTAAGCCAATTATAAAACAATTCTAAGCAGTGCTGGGCCAGCTGAGAGGAAAACTAACCCAATTCTGAGCCACTACTACGTACGCATTTCTTGCTGGGAGACTACTTGGGCAGGCCCAACTTTGCCACCCCCCCAGCTTGAAGTTTTTTGACCACTCCCCATTTTGTTGGGGGCGGCTTTACCCCCCAAATTATCTCAGCCTTTGGTCTTCACTATTGAGGAGAGAAAATTGTTGCTCTGGGTCTACCTGAAGCGAGAACCCGTTCCGGGTGTGACATTTGTTACCTGCTCGTGAACTTCGCGAACCTGAATTCCATAAATAGGGAGTTGATACGCTAGTGGAAGATGTTTCGCTCCGACGGGGCTTTCACTCGAGCGAGCCACCCGTAGCGCAGGTAGCTATGGAAAGGCTGTGCTGGTTCAGGACGGGGCGATCCGGAGCCGACCGGGTGTATTTTTTTTTGCCGAATTTGAGCCACCACTGTGAGACGTTGGAGAGGACCAAAACAGCAAGCTCTACGTCATGAAGATCATTGACATGAGCAGAATGGATACCAAGCAGCGTAAGGACCGGGCAGATGCTAAGTGATGGTATAGTGGCCCGGAAAGACGGCAAAATTGTCTGTCAACTTGCCATTTGCTGAAATCGTGGCCCTTAGATGTCGGGCAAGAAGGTACCATGGGATGATGCTTGAACAATGGCCGACTCAAAGTCGGCAGCTTGAATGAGGTTTGTAGCCAATGCATTGTGCTTGAGGATGCAATCAATGAAGTCAGGGTCCTTTCTTCCTTGAAGCATCCGTACATAGTGCCCGGATCTCAGAAAGGCGGTGCCACGTGCCTTCCTGGATGCACAGTTCCAAGAGCTTAGGGGTTCTGACTTTCAAAATGATAGGCCCCGTATGTGAGAGGATTTTTCGATGAGAGGCCAACGGCCGGGACCAGCAAGCAAATGCGCACTGCCCGCTATAAAATAGAATGCCTTCCTGACAGGGGAAGCATCCGCAAAATACACTTTGCCAGTCTAAGCAAAGTGAGGCAAGCTTCTACTGTGCTATGAGCCATCAAAGTTGGGACGCAAGATTGCATCGCTCCATCAGTGGGTGCACTGCTTGCGTTCTCGTGTGCGAGTGGCCAGTTCGACTTAGATCAAATTAGGCCCAACCCGCCATTGTCAAAGCTTAGGTGCGCCAGGTGATGTTACCACCTTGCAGGTAGGGACAGCATCCGATGCCTCTAGTGCAATCTTCCGGATTTGAAGGCTTCTTCATTTGAAAGGAACAGACAGCAAAACACGATTTTGCCAATGCCTTTCCGAAAACCTAACCTCGCTTCAGCCCCCCCGTCCCCCTTTTGGCCGGGACCACGTCGGCACGTCCGAAGGTCGTACCGAGAAAGCTACACGGAGCATCGGAACCTCGCCATTGCTGGATTCTTGGAACCAGGTTTGTGGGATCCCCTTCAGTCCCATGCGAATCGACTGGATCTGAGCTTTGGGTTTCCCAGTTTTGTGTCCATTTCCCCCCCCACCAATCAACAGGAGGAACCTGACGTTCGGAGGTCCTTTAAAAGGAACATGGTCCACGCGAGGTTTCTTTTGTTAATTGATGGGAGGGTAAAAATCGACCGGATCTGACCTCGTGGTTTTCCTTGTCCCCATAGTAAGATTGACATTACGCCACTTGATCCGAGGCCAGCAGCAGGTCATGGGGGAGAAAAAGACATGCGGTGTTTGGGGTGCATAGATATTTTTTGGGGCGAACTGGTAGACTGTGGATTTTGGCATGCATGTGGCATAGTGTATGAAAGACTACGGATTCTGCGTGTACAAATTGGCATGTTGAGGCCCATTAACTCTTGGGAACAGCGACGGGATTTGCTAAGGCACGCCAATGGATGGTCTAAGCAATCTTTTACACAGAGCAGTATCGGGCCAAACACGAATGATTCCATATGAAGTGCCGTCAAAATTACTTCTGTTGAATTTGGTTTTCGGTGTTTCATTGATACTCCAAAAATGAAAAAAGGAAAAACATGGCAAACGATAGGGGACTCTCAAACTAAGTAGCGAAACGGCCGCAAGTAAGTAGTTTTGACCGTGCCTTATGGTCCGATTGGCATTGGTCTAGTGCCCGTCTCCTTTGAGAGGCCAAGATAGGCAATGGTCAAAGCTATCGATCAATCATAGTTTGCCTGCAAACCCTGGTTGTTTGCAACCTACTCCAGTTGGAGCATGCAAGCCGAGCCATCATGCCATGAAGCCACGAAGCTGCCAAGCCACCCACCAAACCACCCACCAAGCCACCCAGCTGGACCTTCAGGTTCATCCTTTTGATCCATCTTGGCAGAATCTGGGCCTGTTAGCCGACAGTCGGAATACATTTGGACATGGAATCCCTTTTTCCAAGCTGTGTTTTGACCAGATCTCCAAATGGGTTTGTGTCAAAATACGGGAACCCCTCCAATGTTGGTGGTTTCCTTCTGGTTTTCCTTTACAGCCACAAACCAGGGGTGTCTAAACCAAAAAAAAAAGCGAGACACACCTCAGCGACTCACCTGGTGTTTCAAGAGGGTGCTGAGAGCGAGCCTCAGGTCATGGACTACGCGGATGGTGGGGACCTGCATCAGCGCATCACCCGCACCCGGCAAGCGGGGAAGTCCTTCTCAGAGGACCGCATCGTGAGGCGGGGGTCGGGGGCGGAAACCCATTTTATGGGTAGTTTGAGGGTTCAGGTCGCTTTTTTGCTCATTTGGGTTTGAGGGGGACAAGAACAGTGTCACAAGCGTTCTCTCGCCTTTTCCCAAAGATCGGGGCCAACACATCCCACTTTCAGCTACCCTCGTGTGCTTTGGCATCACGCACACCTATGTCATTTTTTCCTAGCGGCCCGCCCAGCTGCTTCGGTAGAAAAAGGGAAACCCGGTTTCGGTGAACCCACCAAGCAGGGATCAGAAGGAGAATACAAACCAATTGTGTTTATTACAAAAGAACAAAATGAAACTTATATGTATACGAATGTATATAGTATTATATAGAAATATAGGAGTCCATGGGAAGGTTCACAGAAGATCTGCGTAAGGCTCTTTGTGCGGAAGCTCGTGGCAGGGACGTTGTTCATTTGCATGAAAAGGCACAAAGAGCTTCGCAAGGTTTCAGAAGTTATCATAAACGCCCGTCTAATGACTAACGAACCGCTTTTGGGTGCCACGGTGGTTCGGGTTCATGCAAGTATATGACAGTGCAAGTGAATCCTGTTGGAACTCTACTTATAATATCAATGCGTGTCGTGTTTTTTGGCGGAAGGCTTGCAGAAGGTTCACGGAAGGCTCGCAGAAGAGCGACCCCCAAGTTGGGAACAGTGGCACAGCAAGCATTCGTACTTGACGAGCCGCACTCGTGGAGCCACACTTGTAGAGCCGTAGCAGCGCACAGTGGCTTGATTTCGTTTGGGGTGTTTCTGCTGACAAGCACAGTGTGTTGCTAGTAAATCCAGCACACGAATTCCCGCGCGGAAGCTACCCTTCACGCTGCGGAAGGTTTCGCGGAAGGGGCCCACACGAGTCAGCTTCAAAACTACCGTTGTTTTGGGGTTTTCTCGACAAACGATACGGGACGTCCAAAAAACCGATACCCAAGGACCTGAGAACGCCCGAAAAACGAGACGGGACGTCCGAACAGAATGACCCCAGAAAAGCAATTTCAACGCTGACTGACGTCCATTCAGCTCGGTAGATTGCAACCACTGTGCTAGGCCAGACGTGCCAGGCCCCACAATTTGGACAAAGCGTACCTATGGGCTTCCAGCGTATGGCCCCGAACCATTGATGTCGGGAGCGGGCAGGTGGCTCACGGAAGCGACGCTGGCTCTCAAGTACCTGCACGACAAGCACGTGCTGCACAGAGACTTGAAGACTCAGAATCTTTTCCTCACTGCCCAGGACAGTTTGCTCCATGTTGCAAAGGCTTCTCACACAGGCAGTACCAATCAACGGCGGAAACTGGCAGTCAACTACCCAGGACAGTTTCAAAAAAACTGCGCTTTGGCCTACTGGCCTGCCCCCCAAAAGCCACGTGTGCCTTTTGAAGCTTGCGCAGGCCTCCTGCAGGGGAAAGCAGCAGTTGCCCTAGGCTTTCCATTTGATAGTTTTGAAGATCACTGTCACCATGTCTCTGGGGAAATGTTCCGGAGTCAATCCTGTGAGGCTTTGCTGATATAGTGTGGCCCTGTCTTTTGTAGAGTTGGTACCCCCCTTTTTTGTGGCTGTATAGAGAGAAGCCAAAAGGAAAACCGCCAACTTGGGGAGTCCCGAAAAAAGAACCCGCCGATGTCATGTTGCCCGCAGATTGTTACTTTCGGGAGGCTCGGCTCGGTGTGGACTGTACTTGCAGCCAGATCTCATTTCTTGATGGGCCCTTAAAGCAACTCAGCCGAATTCTCCAGATCTTCCCAGACCTTTCTTCCCACTCCTTGTCCAAGTCTAAGTCGAGCTATTTGTGTGTTCAAGCTAAGTTCCAGCCGGTCGATGTTTTCAACGGCTGGATTTCTCGGGCTGTCCGGTCGCCAGGACCGCCTGCGGATCGGTGACTTTGGGATCTCGAAGGCCTGGAGATTAAACCTGTGCCGCAAAGCTGCCTGTGATACACCAGGGTCACCAGCCAAGCCTCGCTGGCAGAATGGACGGACTACTCTCCTGAGCTCAGCTTCGTGCTGGCAGCCACAGCCGCAACGACCAACTTGCCGCCGTTCAGCTTGGGTTTCCTACCAATAATTAGGGTCATGAGATGGGCAAGACATGGTGGTCGGCAACATGCTGACCACTGTGGCACTTGGTCATTGAAGTTACCTTCCTTTTGAGTCAACGCGGACACATGAAAGCGCCTCACACTTGGGACGGGTGTGCGCTCCGGAGACAAGAAGGGGCAGCATCGATTCACCAGAAAGCAAACCCCAAACGAATTAGTCGAGGTTTTGTGGCGAGGATTCACAAAGCCGCCAGGAGGTATCCCAGCTTTTCCAACCCACCGCCTTCTCGAGCTGAATTTTCCTATAGCTGTTACCTTTGCAAACCCAAGTCTTACCCAAAACGGGTCTTTCGGATTAGGCAGCAGAAGCGAGACACATGTCAAACGAGGCCTACTTCTCAGCTCCAATCTCGGAGCTGCACAGCAAGGTCCCATGTACTCGTACCAGGCGCTTTGTAAGAGACAAGAAGGGGTAGTTCCTGAGTACAAGGAACTCGTATTCTAGTTTGATCAAATCACTCACAAAATCTACCCAGCACATCTACCCACGATACCCACCGTATAGCCTTTTGAGTGACTCTAGTCCACATGCCCTCTGGGCGCAGGTTCTGGAAAGTACGTGCGCCTTCGCCAAGACGACGATTGGGACACCGTACTACTTGAGTCCAGAGATTTGCCGGGGCCCTACTGATAGAGCAACTTCACGCCGCTTTGTTTTCACTTGTGGGCAAGATCATAAACACGAACAAACCTGCTAGCACTCCCCGACTGGATTGCTGAATCCATTTGAACAGTTGACGTCGGACACATTTTTGAGTTTGCAATCGGGGGTTTGCCGCCGTCGATGCTTCTTAGTAAGCTATAGAAGCGGAAGACATCACTTTTTGACACGAGTAGGTTTCTTCATAATATCTCTGATTATGATCCTCAGTAAGGTGGCGCCTTGCATGTTTTTGTACAAGCCTGGGATTTGAGAACTGGCCATTTGTGGCACAGCATTTAGCTAAGGTGCTTGGGTAAGTGAGAGAAGTGTTGTACAAGATCGCATTAAGTAGATTGGTTTCATTTGAAGCTTATGATTCAGTGCATGACTTGCTCATCCAGCAGGATAGCAGGGGTTTGCATTGGAGAATGTGGACTCTCACACAACAGATCCTTCCTCGCCAAAAGTTCAAACGATTCGGGCGACGGCCAGCCTCGGATCCCTTCACGTCTTCACAAAAAAATGCGGCGCCAAGTTCACGCAATTTGCTTCACCCTTTGCTTGCCCCGATCTTTTCCGATCGTTTTTTCGGAGACCCTCAAAAGGGCATTGGGGGATATGTTGGTTGGTTGGGCTTTCAGGGTCCGCTCGCAAACCTGAGGCCTTGAGAAGCCCTACACCTTTAGCAGCGACATTTGGGCGCGGGCGCTTGGCGGCCGATTCCTTCATGCCGGGCTTGAGGGGTTTGGAGCTTATGGCACACACACCCAATCTAAGTGAGCAGGGTTCTAACATGCCGTTTGAAAGTAGTAGTTGTGAGGAATTGTGATGGTGAAAGGGGGGTGGTTTTTCTTCGCGGTCGCGGAAGACTTCGCGGAAGGATTTCATCATTTGCCCGGTCACGAAAGGTTCGCGTGGCAGTCCCTTGTCAATGCGGCAAACGTGATGACCAGCCAAAGTCCAATGTGCGAAGCGTCCGCATTTAAAGGGCTCTCTGTAGCAAAGGCCGCCGTAAGCTAAACACGCAGGTGCGTACGGGCGCGGAATCACGTTCCAAGTTTTCTCGCGTAAGCTCGTAAGCTTCAGCTTGCAACCGTGACGCTTGGACCTTGCCAAAGAAAGGAAACTTCGGGTACAACTTGAAAGTTGCAAGCTTCGAATCGCAACGGACCTGACGCACGTTGAACAGCTCCCCTCTTTTGTGGCTTCTCTGAGTCGTGGCGAACATCTATGCAAAAAACTAGCCTCGTTCCCAGGTTTTTCCATCTTCAACCGTTTCAAGGCCATGAGGCTATGACAATCACGATTAAGCTACTCTCGCAGAAGGCCGACGAGTGACGACTTTTTGAGCAGGGGTCTGTTTGGCCAAAACCGTTTAGAGCGTGGCGAGGCTGGTCACATGTGACCATGCCAATGCACGTCCTTCTGGAAATACATGACCACCTGAATGATTGCGGAAGTTCCAACGCCAGATTGCACCCCTGTCTTGTAATTAACCGATTGCAATGGAGGAGAGATCCTGATAAGAAGGTTGCTGCCATGGCATGTAGGTTCTTCAAGACATTTCCTTTGCGCCGCATAAGCTCCAGATTTCCAGATTGCTGTGCGTTGGAATGTTTCAGCCGCTCCGACACTGGTGGACTCTTTGTTCACTAGAAGTCTTGCCACTTTCCTGCAGGCACAATGTTACTCATGGTGAGTTCCGGTGGATGTCTTGGTCAGCCCAAATGGACAGATGCATCGTACTTCCGTATTTACAACCGTACAATGATTGGACTCACGCACACTTGCAGCACCTTTTTCAATTTTACACCACGGCATGAACATTGTTGATGTGATTGTGTTTGGAAGTGAGCCTCATCCTGATTCCACCGCTCCACGTGTTCGCGGGATTGAATGCAGTGTCAACATGAAAGTGGATGGTGTTTGTTTACCTAGGGCCTTGGACCATGCTCCTTTTTTCGAGGCACATATATGCACATTGACATATATATATATATATATATATATACATATACATATATATATATATGTATATTATAGACATACGTACACGTATATCTAATAACATATAACTATATACCTATATATAATAATATACACGCATATACGAGTTTGTTTTCATCAATCCATGAACGGATGCTTAAGGAATGTGTTGAAGCCATCCGTTTTGAGGCTTTGGGCTGCGTCCTCTATGAGCTCGCGTGCCTGCGGGTGCCCTTCGATGCCTGGCTCTCGGCCAAGACGAAGCGAGCGTCAGAGAAAGTTCGGAGCTCGACGGCAGATTGCGTCACATGCATTGGTTTCTTATAAAGACACAACCCAAATGTTTTTATTAATTAACATATGAAGGGGTTAATCAGGGATAGCCATAGCCCTCCTTGGGTCCATGATTATTGCTGCGCAAGTTCGGGGACTTGCTGCCGAGCCCCGCCCCACCCAACCCCGCCAACCATGGTGATTGTCAACAACCCCCCTCCCCCACCCAACCCTGTAAGCATGCTGCAGGATGTGGACTGAGACAAACCGTGCATTTTGCCTGTCTCGGGTGCCTCGATAGTCCATTGCTTAATGCATGTTGAGGCAAGCCAAGTTTCCGAGGCGAATGAACTTTGTTCCCCATTCCTTCAGTGGCATTTCATTTTTCTGGTTCACAGGCAAGGGATTGACCCCAAACCATCCAACATCCAACTTGTTTGCTTCGCAAGGCCACGAGCTTGCAGTCGCTGGTGCAGAAGATCACGCCGCTCGTCAGTCGGCATGGTTAGGGTGTGAAAGGGCCTGAGAACCAGCCTCTTTGCAACATGTTTGACATACGAGCCGTAGACACGTTATGACACGTTGAACAACAGGTGCACGTGCTTCTTGGAGGTGCTCAGCATTCAGCCGCGCTGAAGTTTTTTTGGGGTCCGAATCAACAAGTGCAGTGAGTGCTCGAAACGTGACGGAATGTGGTTACAACTGCGCCTGGCTTGCAATGATCGTGGGCACGGCACCTTGCAAGACACCCTGGTTTCGACAGTAAGCACTGGAGGGGTGCACGCGACAATGGGATTAAACGTCTTGCGTCTTGTAAATGGATCAGGTGCCGGCAGCTAGAAAATGCAACCAACATGCCGGCTTCACTTCAATTAAGCCTGGGCAGTTTGCCGCCTTCAATGCTGGTCCGTCTTTGCATTGAATTTGTTGCCAAGGCTCTCTTAATAAGTACTTTTGCATGTGTTTGATGCATTTG
>CAUJNA010003336.1:652113-683267 GCA_963377175.1 Effrenium voratum
CACGAGATTCGGAAAATGCTGCGAGAGGCGGGGTTTGGGATGAGCTCACAGATTCGGGGCACCCAAATGACAAAGTACCTACCCCCAAAGACGTTTTGTGGTTCCACCAAGGCAGTTGTTGTGAAGGTTTGTCCTATCCCAAGGTCTCCAGCTCGCAGCTGGTGTTCAGCCATCGTTTGCTGGAGCGCAAACGGCTTGTGATGTCCTTCTCTAGATGTCGGCTGAGTTTTGCAGCTGTCTTACTGCGCAGCAGTTCCCAGAATCTCAACTGCTGTTCCACTCATCCTTGGGCCTCCTTTCGAAAGGCAGAATTGCCCTGTGCCCGGTTCTTTTACTTGGGGTTAACAGTAATTAGCAAAACAAAACATGCAATGATTCCGATCCAGGAAGCCATGAGCATAGACCGCATGGGAAGCACCTCACAAGTGGCTGGTGGACATGAATGACCTAAATGATGTCCACCCTTTGGGGTTCGGGACCCACTAACTATTTACACCCAGCGGCGTGTTGACCATGGCTCACATCAATCCTGACCCAGGAGCAGTCCAAAGGCCGATCTTCAGAGGCGTCGGGTGGGGCCCTCTTGTGGTTTGGGGGACCCCCAGAAGTCCATTTGCTGAAATGAATGGTTTTTGTTTTGCAACCTGTTGGTTGTAAAGGGAAAATTAATGCTGTTCATTCTCCCCTGTAGTTTGTTTAAAGGGAATCTATCACTACTGGAAATCTATATTGTTTTAAAAAGGGACTTAGGCAAATGGAAGCCGGACTCCGGGTTTCATGTGGATTTGCAAGGGCGGGTCGGGTGTGTTTGTCTCTGAAAAGCTAAAGCTTCCAAATGCGCGAGGGAGCGAACCAGTGCAGTAGCTCTGAGAGGAAACATATTCTGGTTCACCGGCCAAGTTACAATTTGGAGTGGGATTTGGATTTGATATTTCTCTTCGGCCGCAACTGGGTTTAGAACACTGCTCATATCAGACAATGTTTGCACTGGTTCCTGGCTTTCGCTTCTTTCCTCGCTCAGGCTCGTCAGCCTTTGTTTCACGAGCCTTTGTTTCATGAGCCTTTGATTCGTCTGAGCTCCCCTGAAACAGGTGCAACGCCGAAAAGTCTGCGAGATCTGCGTGTGATTTTTGCGATTGTTTGGCACGCAAATGTCCGGTCCGACTCTGTTTCAAGCATATTTGCCGTGGTTGGGTTGATGGCTCACGCAGGCCGATAGGATGCAACAGTTTCTTGACCCGGTGAGACAGTCGCCTTGAATATAGCACATGGACAGTTATGCAGTACTCTCTGGCCGCTGCATGATTCAATGATGCAAGTCATTCTGCTTCAGCGAAGTTATCGCCTGGCCTGAGCAATTCTGTTGGCTGACGCACTGGGGGGGGGGGGTGATTGGAGAGTGCATCTACAGCACAGCGCAAGCCACTGCAGGGCTGCGACAGAGTAAGTTCCTGAGAACAAGCCTTTCGCGCGGTGGAAACAGTGGTATTTCCAAGCCACCGGTACTTTGAGACCTCAGGACTTGAATCAAGCACTTTTGAAGATGATTAGGATGGCACTATGTGGGCTGTTTATGCCTTTTATGGGAGGACACACGTTCAGTGAGCTGATGGATTAACTCCTGGGAGTGATACGCGAGAACCAGAGGACGTGTGTAGGCCCAAGTCTCAAACATCTTATGGTAGAGGCTGTCTGCTTTTGAACTGCCAGGCTGGCTCTGGCACTGGTGGCTCGGAGGCGCCAACGTTTCATTGGCGTTTGTTGAAAGCTGCAAAGAGACGTCGTGCGCCCAATGTTAGGAGCTGCAGATCCGGTTGAGTCAGCGTCGCCATGAGTGTTGTGAGACTCAGCACCCATGTGCCACGTTCCTCCAAATAACTCGAAGGCGAGGTATTGTCTTGTTCATGCTTTTGCTCAGGCAGAAGTCAAGTGATTTCGTTGGCTTGGCAGAGACCACTTCTAGCGCTGAGGCATCATGGTCGTTGCATGTGAGTTTTTGCTTTACTCTTTACACCTCCCTGTGGACTGTATACCGATACACAATGCTTATTGACGCCATTATTACACTCGGTCCATTGGCATTTGGGCCATCAAACATGATCCAGTTGACGGCACTTCCCTTTGAGTAAGGGGAGGCCAAAGGCACTAACGTCAAGAACAACACTTGTCACAATTATAATCTACCCCTTTTCCCTTGGCATCTGCGCGCCAGATGAAGAAGTCGCCCAGCTTGCAGAGCGAGGTGTGCTCCCTAGCTCGCTATTGAGACACTGAAGGGAATCTCCAAAAAACGAAGCGAAACACTTTTGTTGTTTCTAAGTGGGTTGTTGGTTCAGAAAACTCCAACCCTATGCAATGGTAGCCGCTCACATCCGTTGCAGAGTGGCAATAACATGGCACAGGTGGATATAGCTCAGCTTTAGCTTTACGACCCAAGACAGACTATAAATAGTTGCAGTTGGTTTTCATTCAGTGGAGCTTAAATAATGATCAAGTTCCCCTCAATTGGTGGTTTGGATTGGCGGTTTGGATTTGGATTTGAACCCTCGGTTCTTGTAGAGGGTAAATGGGAAACACCTCCTTACCCACCAAACCACAAATCCAAACCACAAATTGGAAGGAAGCTGAATTATGATTATTGTACGCATCCTTTTTTTTGCTCCACCATGATTAGTGCTGGTGCGCATCATTGTTTCGACCTTCGCGTGCAAGCAGCCACAGTCCGCACCGCATGGTCGGAGCCACGGTGATTAGGATAGCGGCATTGAACAATCCTCGCCTAAGTCAGGCAAGTGGGAAACCAGAATCGTCACCAGCTGGGCAATGCGGCCACCAGCCACCAGTTGTGGCCGCTGCCAGCTGCTTGGATTGGGCCGAGGCGAGAAGAGAGCGTACTGAGAGCGAAGAGGATGGAGGCGGGGTGCCACTTGCTTCAAACACGATATTGTCGCCTCGTGGTGTCGGCTTTGATTTGAAGATGCCACATTTGACGGACATGGGACACGCTGATGCTGCATTCGTCGCGTCATACCCGGCAAGGCGAATCTGCATGGTTTTCCTTTAGCAACACAGTCGCAATACTTGGAATCCCAAACTTTGCCCAACCTCAGATGGCATTGGCAACAGATCAGAAGCTGCATTTGACTGCCAGGCCTTTCCTCCAGACGCAACCCTGTAGGGCCCTTGGATGGGATTGACATGAGTTTTATTTGCACATGCTTGGGATGTGCAGAACGAGAGGCTGTATCTAATTTATTAATTTCTCCTTGGGAGCACCAACTACCACTGAAGCAAGTATTTGCCGATGCTTCTTTGGCCACGTTTTCGTTGCGTTGCTTGATGCTTGATTGGAGGTGCTGGAAGTGACACGCCAAACAGTTGTCACTGCAGAACCGGAGGGTGGATCTTACGCCATGCAACTTATTACCTGAACACTGAACACATTCCTGATACCCTCCCACCAATTAACAAAGACCCCCTGTCAGGATCCACGACAATTGATGTTAATTTGTTAAAGGCACATCATCCCCTTCGTAGCAAAGGCATCCTGTCGTTGGCAGCTGGTAAGTGGATGTAGCGCATGATTCCCTCGTTTTGTCCCTACATGTTGGGCATTCTGCACTCATGCATGCCTATACAATGTGTACGTGCATGTATATATTTCATGAATCTATTCGCTTTGCAGATGGACTTGTGACAGCTTGCAATTTGTGTTTTGGAAATCACAGATGTTAGATCGGCAGAGCATATTCCTCAATGTTTGCGAGTTAACAATACTCGAGCTTAGCATGGCATTTGCGAGAAAAACAGTCAGGCTTGCCAATCGAATATGTGGGATGACGTGGATGAATCTTTCGATAGGATCGTCATCCGAGGCGTTGAAAGGCGCTGGGGCTTACTGCCGTTGGCCTAGGATGTGGCTGCAGATCCGAGGGCAAGGAAAGTCGAATCTGCGTGATACATATGGTCAACAAGTGCGCAGGCGTCCACCTGTACATTGCTTGGTAGTTTGGTTATGAAGTTGTTGTTGCAACTTCGAGTCAAATGTGTCGCTCAAATCTGTCGAAGCCTCTACTTCACTACACTCCACATCTTTGAAGCTGACCCTAAACTATCACGCTCCCTAGACTATCACAATCCTAGGTGCTATCCGTTGAGGCATCAACGTAAACATATAGCCTACACTGCTCAGGGGTAGGCTCTGGCCTGGTTTCAAGTGAAAAGCAAGCACTATGGTGTTGCTTTCTGACAAGCAACGGAATTCCAGAGGGGGCCCGGGGTGTGAATGATTGCGTGACACGATACAACATATTAATTTCTATGTGTTAACGTGGAACCTCAATGATTCAGCGGAACTGCCCGCGTGGCCGCCAATTGCTCTTCTGGGTCATTGGTGGCCAGAATGGCAAGCATTTGTTTTGTTTGAGTTTTCCATAAGACGTTGGTTGACATTGTCGATTGCCATTTTGCACATAAAAAATGCACAAATCGTTCCACGTTCAGCTGGATGGTCGAAAACTCCGGCAACATTGCTGTCAAGAAAACTTGGCCAATCGTGACAAAAAAGACAGTTCACTGCCAACTGGCAGATCTGTTCTTGGTGTTTCCCAGCCATCCCCTCAACTGTTTTCATATTCTTAGTTGGCTTTGTGGGGGGTGTCCATGTAACCAACTCAAAGTTGTCGACTGTTGGCAGGGGATCTGAGGACCCGGGAACAGGCGTCAGATACAAGTTTCTTGCATGTTCAAGGGACTTTATCTTCCAAGTATCCTCACAGATGCGAAGTCCTGGTGGGAGGAAGGGTGATGTGAGTTGTTTTGCGAAGTCTGGCCATATACCCAAGAGTTTGATTCATAGCTTTGCATCAACAATATGCGACTGATTCTGGCGGCTTTAACTCCGACATCACGCGAGTCCACGCGAGTCCAGGTCGAAGTTGGCCGCATCGCCATGCGTACAATTTGGTTGGGATCAACGAGCATCCGAAGAAATATGGTTTTGGCTAATGGTGCATGACGCTTTGCAGTTGATTGACAGAATGATGGCACTAATCTTGCACATGCAGCTTACTTGGATTGGGTTGTCATTTAGTACCCCAGAAACCCTGCCCCATGGTTATTTTTTTGTTTTTGTTGTTTTTGAGGGCACGCACAAGAGTGAAGACAATCCAGGAAACTCCAGCGTAGGACCATTCCTCGAACACACCAAGCAGCTGGACCCCCACGGCAAGCTTTGCACTGATGTGGGAAAACGGCAGTTGGGCCACAATCAAAACCCGGGTAGATGAGGGTTAGTACGGGGCAGTCCCAGCCAGAAATAGTTGCGGCCGCCTTCTTAATTCTTTACATGGTTCTGGGAAGACCATTTTAATACCAGGTTTTGATTGTGACTCAGTTGACTCAATTGCTTCTTTGCGGTGAAGTCTGTTTCAGCAGGGAGTTATTGACTGGCGAGATGCTGCATTCAAAATTATTTTGCGTCCACTCAAACCACTCGCTATTTGGGTGTGGGTCAAATTTAACCAGGATATGGGCCGTAGGTTTTAGTGGTCTCCATTTACCAGGGGCCCCCATTTGAGCCACCATCAAAACCCGGGTAGATGAAGGTTAGTAAGGGATACTCCCAGCCACAAATAGCTGCGGCCGCCTTCTCAATTCTTTGCATGGCTCTGGGTAGACCATGTTAATACCAGGTTTTGATTATGACTCATTTTGGGTACCTATTTTTGCCAACCGCCACTTGTCTCGACGCCCAGGTATGGAAAATGGTCGCGACCCTTCGAGGCAGTGAGCCCGGACGCATGTCGACCCCATACCGATGGACGAAATGTCCATGTCGCAGCACCGAAGAAACCAACGCGAGCCCATGGTTTGCTGATATTTACGGGGGAGTCATCATTCCAGGGAATCCAAGGGCGCAGGATTTCGTCCATCCAGAGTATGAACCATATTGATCAACCCCAGTTTATGAATCTGGGGGTGGCCGATTGAAATGTGGATGGAATCAGACCATTTTTGGATTGGCCCTCACGCATATTAAGAAACTGGGGTTGACTAATATGGGGTCAGCATCACTGTCATCGTTTTGTACCCATCGTGTTATGATGGGTCCTGTCAACCGAGGGGCACATCTGTGAGCAGCCAGCAACTGGACAAGTTATTCTGGATCTCTTGATTTCAAGACTCCCATGCAGGCAGCACATGCATGCATGCGGCTTTGTGATTTTGAGCTGAAGGCTCTCAGACACTATGTGGCATTTTGCTTCAGGAAACCAAATAAAGGCTCGCACAAATACTGCCAGGGGACATGTGCCTTTTCAGGCAAATACAAACACACAACCTGGAGGAAAAAGAACAAAAGTCATATCTGACATGTTGGTTGTATTTTTCTCTCAGTGAAATATCATTCCGTAGGCAGATGTTTTCGTTTTTTGTTGTTTCCGTGTTGTACCCGTTGTGTGTTTGTGATCAATTTTTACGGTATTTTTTTGGCTGGTTTTATATTGGTATTCTACGCTGAGAGAAACTTTGCTTGGTTTTCTTTCTGGATCCACGATTGAACATTGAAGATTCCCCAGACATCATATTCATGTTGCTTGACGCTTTCCCTTCGCTTATCTCAGTCCATGTTCAGTAAAAAGCCGAATGGACTTTAAGGGGATTGGACCGTACAATTTGAGGTGATTCCAGTTTTAAGCCTCAGACTCATATTCAACAGGATGGCTTTCCATGTTTCTCCATTTGTTCAAATGGACTTTTAAGAACTTAAGTCGAATCTTACACCAAACACAATCTGTTGCAGTTGAATTGTGTTTTCAAATTGAAGCAGCAATTTAAGTTGGAGTTTCTTTTCATATTTGCAGGTTTAGCCAAGCTTAATGAACATTGAAACCGATTTAGATGATTAGAAACATAAGTTTGAAATGAGTTGCTGTCCAATGTTGTTGTTTTTGTTCAACACATATAAAAAGATGTTTAGAATAATACTTGCATGGTACAAGGAGTGGACCGCGTTTATGATTGAATTGGACTTCAATGTCAAATGGCAATTCAGATAGGAATGTATTCCTTTCCAACTTTGATGTGGATAATCGTTTTTCCCTCCGTGTTTTTTTTGGATTATATAGAACTTTTAGATCGAACTGGAAATCAATATGAAACATCCAAGTTTGGCTTTAACCAGGTTTTAGTTAGAACTTAAGTCAAACCAGATAAGAACAGTATGTTACTTTTGAGTTCGATTTGATTTTCAATCTGCAATTTAAGTTGGAATTCCTTCCCACATTTGATGTTCAAGATAATGGAACAGCCCAATCGAGTCAGACAATCAACCATGATTTAGATTGGAGTAGTTGTCCAAAATTGTTTTTGATATAGAATGTGTTTGGAACTAATTTTTAATATACAAGTCATGGATTGCGTTTGCGATTGAATTGGATTTCAACTTGGGTTGGAACCTCCGTGTTTGATATGAACAAGCTCATCACTCAGGAGGTCTCCCTCCCTAATATATACACACACGCGAACACACACGCGCACACACACACGCACACGCTTGCTTACATGCTTACATGACTACATACCTGCACGCATGCGGGCACACATAGACGCATGTACATGTGTATACATATGTATATTATATACATACTATATACATACTATACGCATGCTCTACACATACTATATACATAGATTTACCTCATATACACTTACACACGTGCATGCACAGATGCGGACGCATATGCGCAGGGAAGGACACAGACATGTAGACACAGATGTGCACGCAACCGCGCGCACACACACACACACATGCGAAAATACACACATGCACGCTTTAATTCCCACATGCATGTTCGCATGTAAAACTACATGTATATATATATATAGCTATATATGCACACATATAGAGGCATGCATGCATACAAACACATGCAGACATACATTCACTGCATACATACATCATTAGCACGTACGCACGTACGCGCGCACATACATAGACAGGAGGGCTCATGGCAAGGGGGCTGACTACGCCTTACTAAAAATAACGTGTCCACTTGACGCAACACATATAGACAAGCAGGTGTCAAATACATTTTAGTATGTGCGTGTACTTGGACAAATTATGTTGGCAAGTGGCGGGGACTAAGAACAATCTTTCGATCCCCGCCCCCTGACTCATGTGGGGGTGGTACCCCAACATGGCACCGAAATTCATCCGGTGAGGAAGGGATCATGTTCATACGGTGTGTCAAAACTGGAGGACCCGCAAAATGGCCCGTTTTTCTCCCAACAAGGAGCCGTCAAAAAAGACAGACCCGCATTCGGCTTGTCTTTCTATTGTCTTTCTTTTGCCCCGTCACGAGGCCGGTCTTCCCAGCACCACGACAGTGGGGAGCAGACGTCGGAGCGTCTGGGGACCAAATGTTCTCTTGCACCAAGGTGCAAATGTGCAAAGAGGTGTCCATCAGCCAGAAATTGTTTCCTGTTCATCTCTCACTCCCTGAGCTGGACTTTACACTTTTTGGGAAGACCATTTTAGTGGTAAATAGAAAGTTCAGACTTTGTTTGGCCAATCCACTTAGGAAGTAAGTTATAGTTTTGTGGTAGGCTGATGTCACTTGTACCATTATATCGTCGATTCAACACTGCTTGAATGAATAGGCAGTTCTGTCTTTTGAGTGGCATTGTGAGACTTAGATTGGTTTGGAGGGTCCATGAGGGTGCCCTCCCTTTTACAAGTGATGGTTTAGAATGGATCGAGTATCACTCATTTCCAATTGGTTTGAGTATTCGCAGATGGGGTTCACGGTCTGGCGAATCACATAATAGTGGGTGCATTTCTTGTTGCGGGGACGTGATTGCTCTACCATTACATGTTTTTCCTAGACCGCAGTTGGTGCCTTATACTTTTGTTTGGCCCCTCTGTCTATGCAATTATTACGTGTATATATGGTACCATATACTATATATATTTTCACGTGTATATTGAGAGAGAGAGAGAGAGTCGGACTTGGAAACTGAGTTGCCTCGCATTCTATGTGTGTGTGAAGAGTGTGCGCTTGTTGGGTTGGGGCGTTTGGGTTGGACTGGACCCGGGCTTCCCATTCGCTAGGCCCCGGCAGACGCCCGGGCGCAAGGCCCGACGTTGAGAGGCCGATTTCGGGTCTCGGGGGCGACAGGGCGAGGGGCTGACTGCCCGGTTTTCAGTTCTGCTTTTTTTTGTCTTCTGTTTTTTTCTCTTCGTGTGTTGTTTTTTCTGCGCAACACACGTTTCGCAAACCGGCCGTCTTTTGTTGCGGTGGCGAAGCAGCATTGGCAATTGTGGGGCATTTGAGCTCCAGGTTTCCAAGCTGAAACTTGGTTTCTCCTTGTCTATGAAGCCATTCGGGCGATTCTGATGGATACGTCGTCGTTTTCAGAGAAGCCGCTGAGGTGGGATCGGAGGTTAATTGGTCCAAACCAGCCTCCGTCGCTCGTTTCATGGCATTGGTAGACCTTTCAACAAATCAAAGCGATAGGGTTGGTTTGAACCTACTGATTGCTGTGTGAGGCATTAGGTCAAGCATATGCCACGGTCCCTGGATCTTGCAGCTTGTGCCTGATTTGAACCCAAGCGTCCGATTTTCTGTCAGCTCACGTTCTGAACAGCGCGTAAAATTGGTTGAGTTTGTGGAGTTTGCAAGCGCGCACCCAAAACATAAGCGCAATTCCAGAATTCGGCTTCAGGAAATTGCTTGGAGTAGAGAGGGACATTGCCCGAGAGCCAATCTCATGTAACTGCCCAGGCAGCTTCCTGTAAACGCACCTGTGCGGCACCGCAACTGTGAGCAGGGTGAAGTCCTGCACGGACGTTACGGGTGAGTCAACCGAGTTTTGCAGGTGTACCTGCTCAGGGTTTGAAAAAAGCCTTCCCCTTGAACAGCAAGGTTCGCAGAATGCCCCCATCTTACTAGGTGTATTTTTGCGGCTTCTTGCTTGGCTTCAGGTCCCGTTGACTTGTGCAGCTGACATTATTGGTGTTGACACAATATTGAACGTCTTGAGCGACTGTAGCTGCCACTGCACACGAACATGCCCACCGGATTTCCAGACTGAAGGACAACCATGGATGATTCCTTGATTCTTATTGCAAGATTGTTGATTGACATCCAATTGATTGCTTCCAATTATATAGAATGCTGAGCAGACGCTCCGATACCATGTACCTAAGTCCGTTTTGTTCCTGCGCACCCTGTCGTGCAGTTTTTGTCCCATCATGACGCTTTCTTGCATGCTCCGATCGATCAATCCATGCCTCCACTTGGTCATCGGGTCAATTTCGATTGCCAGACTTGAGCCTGATGCTTTGTTTGACAACTTGCCCATAGTAGAGCAACAGACAATATTTGCAGGGTATCGGTTTTGGGTTGGCCCCTATCAGTTCTGCAGGTTGATGGGTATCACTTCTTGGGTGGGCTGGTATTGGTTTCTGGTGGTAGTATATGGGTGTGGCTCAAAAATTTAAGAGCTAGGGTTACGCAGGGTTTGGTCTTTGTTTCCATTTGCCTAGGGCCCATTTTGGGGACAGCTTTTTGAGCCACAGCTATTCTCGGAGACGGACACTGATTGCGCCTTGTTAGAGACTCGCCTAGCCACTGCTCTCAGTGCACGCTGGACGGTACCCGGCCTGAGCAGAGCCTTTGCGGTTGAAGCAATATAGCGTTCACCAACTCTGTTGGCCACCTTCCTCTTGTGCTGCTATTGCTTCTCCGTTGCTTGGGACGGATTTGTTTTTTTTCATGATTCAATGCTGTAATGTTGGGATGTGCTTTTTGAAGAACTTGAGAGTGTTTTTTACAAGTGTAGCAGCCTGTCTGGGAATTGCGGAGAGTTTGCTCCGCGTCGTCCCTATTTGCCAGAGATCTGCGACAGTTGAATTTGCCACACCCAGGCCGTCAGCACGCTTCGAAAGATGGTTGTTGTCTCTTTCCACAGGTAGAATCCTGTTCGCGGGTAGTACTTGCATCATTTTTGCTGCCAATGACCGATTCCACAAACATATTTTGAACTTTCACCCGATTTGTGGGGCCTGCCCTTTCAGTCGTATCCGTACAATTGTGCCTCTTGGATCCTCGTGCAATTCCGCTCAATGCACCATGCTAGCTTCATTGTGGCCTTTCTAATGAGCATGGAGGATCTCAAGGGTCATTGACAGTGATTCAATCAAGTTTCGCTTGCAAACAGTGCCATGCATTCTGCTGCTTGTTATGCCTGTCCGGCTTGTTCTGCTCAGGACGGTTGCATGGTGGCAGAAAAATGCCACGCAGTCTCACATTTGGCTTTGTTCCCCTCTGGGGCTTGCGCAAGAGCATGATCTCCATACCGGAAGAAACTCGTCTTTTTTGAGGCCTCTGTTTGATTCAATCTGAGGCTAGGCTGCATAGAAACCATCGCTGGTGTTCATGTGCTTCCAACCTTTGCCACGCTGTTTGAAGCAAGAGCTCCAATGCCTTGGTGAGTCAGTTTGACAAGGTCTCACTTCCTGGCCCCCTTCCAACATGAAAGCTAACGGGTTTTTGACATTCCTTTTGGGGAAACCCTGTCCACTTTCATGATGAATGGACAGAAGGGACTTTCTTTCCTTGGAGATGTATTGGATATCATCAGGTATTGGGAAACATGTTTTTGCCATCGGAATTGCAGGCTCACACGCAATTCTGACTTAGTTGCGGATGCCGCTCGGGGGGAGCAAGGCCTGCGGCAAACACAGCGTGTGCTGACTCGACCAGAACTTCCAAGGCCCATGTGGAAGCTCCTTTTGATTTCCATTTCGATGCTCTTTTTGTTGAGACGCCCTCAGGAAGTTGTTGTGTAAGGTTGTGAGCCTTTGCAGAGTTGCACAGAACTGCAAAGGTTCTCTGGCCGGGTTTAAGGGCGGAAAGCACTTCTGTTGGATACTGTCCAACCTGGCTTGTGTTGCTTTTGACATGACTCACCACAAACGAAAGATGTTTTTCCCAAAAGCATCTCTGATGCTTGGGTTCTGCTTTAGGTTTTCTCTTAAGGTGCCTGGGAGCGATACAAGCTGTGACGACGGAGATAAGAAGGGATTTCCATTTCGTTGTGCTGCAGACCGGGCGTGCGATGCCGGCTGGGGGTGCAGACCGGGCGTACGAGGCTGGCTGGGGGGACGGTGTGGGGCTGGCTGGGTGCGCGAGACTGGCGCGGTGGACGCTCGTGACAAGCGGAAACCGCCCCCGAGCGAGACGGGCGCGGGGCACGCTCGTGACAGGTGGAAGCCGCCCCCGAGCGAGACTGGCGCGGTGGACGCTCGGGGCATGCGGAAACCGCCCGCGAGCGAGACTGGCGCGGGGGACGCTCGTGACAGGCCGAAAGCGAGACGGGCGCGGGGGACGCTCGTGACAGGCCGAAACCGCCCCCGAGCGAGACGGGCGCGGGGGACGCTCGTGACAGGCCAAAACCGCCCCCGAGCGAGACGGGCGCGGGGGACACTCGTGACAGGCCGAAACCGCCCCCGAGCGAGACGGGCGCGGGGGACGCTCGTGACAGGCCGAAACCGCCCCCCAGCGAGACTGGCGCGGGGGACGCTTGTGACATGCAGAAACGCTCGTGACAGGCCGAAACCGCCCCCAAGCGAGACGGGGCGCGGGGGACGCTCGTGAGAGGCCGACACCGCCCCCGAGCGAGACGGGCGCGCTCGTGACAGGCCGAAACCGCCCCCGAGCGAGACGGGCGCGGGGGACGCTCGTGACAGGCCGAAACCGCCCCCGAGCGAGACGGGCGCGGGGGACGCTCGTGACAGGCCGAAACCGCCCCCGAGCGAGACGGGCGCGGGGGACACTCGTGAAAGGCCGAAACCGCCCCCGAGCGAGACGGGCGCGGGGGACGCTCGTGACAGGCGACAGGCGGAAACCGCCCTCGAGCGAGACTGGCGCGGTGGACGCTTGTGACAGGCCGAAACCGCTCCGAGCGAGACGGGCGCGGGGGACGCTCGTGACAGGCCGAAACCGCCCCCGAGCGAGACTGGCGCGGTGGACGCTCGTGACAAGCGGAAACCGCCCCCGAGCGAGACGGGCGCGGGGGACGCTCGTGACAGGCCGAAACCGCCCCCGAGCGAGACGGGCGCGGGGGACGCTCGTGACAGGCCGAAACCGCCCCGAGCGAGACGGGCGCGGGCAGGCCGAAACCGCCCCCGAGCGAGACGGGCTCGGGGGACGCTCGTGACAGGCCGAAACCGCCCCCGAGCGAGACGGGCGCGGGGGACGCTCGTGACAGGCCAAAACCGCCCCCGAGCCAGACGGGCGCGGGGGACGCTCGTGTAAGGCCGAAACCGCCCCCGAGCGAGACGGGCGCGGGGGACGCTCGTGACAGGCCGAAACCGCCCCCGAGCGAGACTGGCGCTGTGGACGCTCGTGACAAGCGGAAACTGCCCGCGAGCGAGACTGGCGCGGGGGACGCTCGTGAGAGGCCGAAACCGCCCCCAAGCGAGACGGGCGCGGGGGACGCTCGTGACATGCGGAAACCGCCCGCGAGCGAGACTGGCGCGGTGAACGCTCGTGACAAGCGGAAACCGCCCCCAAGCGAGACGGGCGCGGGGGACGCTCGTGACAGGCCGAAGCCGCCCCCGAGCGAGACTGGCGCGGTGGACGCTCGTGACAAGCGGAAACCGCCCGCGAGCGAGACTGGCGCGGGGGACGCTCGTGAGAGGCCGAAACCGCCGCCGAGCGAGACGGGCGCGGGGGACGCTCGTGACAGGCCGAAACCGCCCCCGAGCGAGACGGGGCGCGGGGGACGCTCGTGAGAGGCCGAAACCGCCCCCGAGCGAGACGGGCGCGGGGGACGCTCGTGACAGGCAGTGACAGACGGTGACAAGGAATGACAAGCAGGCTGTCGTGTCTTTGCCCAAAAATGAACCCATTCATGAATCAAGATTGACTCAATATTGCCGTGATTTTGAGCCCTGGAAGCCTCCAGAACCGTTCTCTGAGCGAAAAAGAACCAGGTCTTCAGGAGTTCAGGAAATCCCTTTTTCGGCTCTCGCTCGCGGGCGGTTTCCGCACGTCACGAGCGGCCACCGCGCCAGTCTCGCTCCAGTCTCGCTCGGGGGCAGTTTCCCGGGGGCGGTTTCGGCCTGTCACGAGCGTCCCCCGCGCCCGTGTCGCTCGGGGGCGGTTTCGGCCTCTCACGAGCGTCCCCCGCGCCAGTCTCGCTCGCGGGCGGTTTCCGCTTGTCACGAGCGTCCACCGCGCCAGTCTCGCTCGGGGGCAGTTTCGGCCTGTCTGGCGCGGTGGACGCTTGTGACAAGCGGAAACCGCCCCCGAGCGAGACGGGTGCGGGGGACGCTCGTGACAGGCCGAAACCGCCCCCGAGCGAGACGGGCGCGGAAACCGCCCCCGAGCGAGACGGGCGCGGGGGACGCTCGTGACAGGCGGAAACCGCCCTCGAGCGAGACAAATGGCGCCGATGTGTTTCTAGGACGAACCCTCTCTTGAGAAGCTGTGGCCTCTTGGGGTTCGCTCTACTTATTTGGAAGCAGCCTGGAAGCACGTTGAAAATGTTTATGCTGAGCACACTCGGCCAAACAAAAGGGCGTACGAACATCCGAACGGCTGACCCCGGTCTACGCAGATTGTGTCTCAGACTTGTTTCAGACAGGCGTCAGACCCACCAAGTGACCGAGGCTTGTCCACACCGAGCCCCCGCACTTTTTGCCGCACACAGGACCCGAACAAACGCCAATGTGTTTCTAGGACTCTCTTGAGAAGCTGTGGCCTCTTGGGGTTCGCCCTACTTATTTGGAAGCAGCCTGGACGCAGGTTGACATGAATATGCTGAGCACACGCGGCCCAGACAAAAGGGCGCACGAACATCCGAACAGCTAACCCCGGTCTACGCGGATCGTGGTAACACTGTGTCTCAGACTTGTTTCGGACAGGCGTCAGACCACCAAGTGACCGAGGCTTGTCTACGCCGAGCCCCCCGCAAAAGCACAGCGCCGGCCCCCTCCCACCCAACTTGCCATCTACCTGGAGTCTCAAACCACCCCAAATTTTTGGGGCAAAATGTACAGAATGGCATTCTTTGTCGAAACACCTTTTCTTGAACAAAACACCTTTTTTTGGTTCTGTGCCAAGTAAAGCCCTGAAAGTCCATCAGCGGATTTGTTTAACGGTGTTGTCACGATAAGCGGTGTTCTTTGGGGCGTTGCTGTTCACTGTGCAGGGCTTGCTTGAAAGATACAAGTGCCAAGTCAAGCAGCGGCGCGGACCTTGCTATCACCCAATGTAAAACCTCCTGGTTCAGCTCAGCTGCTCAATGCCTTTGATGTTGGAATGAAATAAAATCATCAAACATAATTTGACCTTGGCCCAAACGGCTTGAATGCCAACGCAACACAAGGGAAAACAAAAGCCGCGTTATTAGCCTTGCATGTATGTGTGAGACAAACATTTGGGAGTTGCACAAGTTGAGAAGGCTGCCCCGTTGCGTGTTGCTTAGCATTGGAGCCGATCACTGAGCCGCAAAGCATCCAAGTCAGGTGTTTCCTTTGGAAGCGAGCAGGTGGCTTGGTGCACCACAACTCAAACTGATGTTTAGGAGGGCGCTGCGACAATGCAAAGAACCAACATCACTTAAACAGGAGTTAGACAATTCGAGTTGTTTCTTCTAGTGTGTGCGGTGTGCTTTGCGCGGCACACATCACAAACGGTTTTTCATGGCAAACCCCGGTCTTCGTCTTCTAGTGGCTTGAAACAGTGTGTCATGCGCAGTTCACCGCATGTTCATGTAATGTCACTGTACTTTCACGACTGTAGAGTCCAAGAAGGTAGAAGTTCAATGAACAAATATTGTCGCACCAAATTCAGAAGGATAGCTTTCGCAGATTTTGTAGCAGCGCGATGGGAGTGATTCCGTATTTGTCCACAGCTCTGTGCCTTTGGGCCATGTGCCCAATATTGCTTCAATCTACAAACAACACAAGAAACAGTTTAATTAAGCATGATATACAATACTTTGCAAATTCGGGTATGTTCAGTTTCACCATGCCTCCTAGATGATCAAGTTCACATGTTGCTTCAACTCTTCAACTGTGGTTCTCTGGCTAATGCGACTCAGCGCAACATGTACCAGTTGCCCTTAAAGTTCATGCCGTGAAGCAAGCATATTGCTTTTAAGCTTTGCTCACAGCGCTAAACTGCCCCAAGACCCTCACTGTTACAGCCAAAGGGTCCAGAATTTATATGATAACAGGCAAGCTTGCAAGGCATGCTACAGTATTCTGCGAACAATGGCTGTCGCTGGCAATTGAATGGTCGTTCCGAAACGTCCACCTAGGATTAAACATTGCACCTGGAATAAAGACAAAGGGGTGGCTCCCCAAAAAATGCACCTGGAATAAAGACAAGCACCCGCCACCCCCGCCCAAATTTTCTGAACGAAAAGTATAAGGAGCATGACAAAATGGAACAAACAGAGAAAGAAGAGGAGAGGTAGCCAAGCCAACACCTGGTCCTTAGATCTTTGGTACCTTGTTCTTCAGCACTGCCCAGCTGCCCAAGAAGTCATGGTTTCTTACATGTCTATTGTTTAAAAACTGCCTGCAATCAAACCTGCAAAGGGGGTGGGTAGTACTTCAGGCCCCCAAACTCGAGCCCAAGACTTTATTTCAGGGGCCCCTACAATAAAGTCTTGTTGTCTGGCCCCCTGCAAATATACAACTGGCCCAGCGTAGCTACCTATGAAGCTTCGGGCTTTGTTGTTAGATTTGGGCCTGCTTCCCTAAATCAAACATGTCCAGCTTCCCCAAGCTCTTGTTTTCTTGCATGTCTCTTGTATAAAAACTGCCTACAACCAAACCCACAAACAACCTAGTACTTCAGAAACTTCACCCCCAATTTGACATTATTTCAACGGCCTCTGAAATAAAGTCTTGTTGCCTGCCCGCGGCTGCCCGCGTCCAAAAAAGTATCAAAAGGAAGCTCCAGCAATACAAAATCAAATGGAAACTAAGTTCCAGATCTCACAAGGAAGCTCCAGCAATGCAAAATCACATAACAACTCAATTCCATATCTCAAAAGGAAGCTCCAATGCTAAATCAAATGGAAACTCAATTCCAGATCTCAAAAGGAAGCGCCAGCAAGGCTAAATCAAATGGAACCTCAATTCCAAATCTCAAAAGGAAGCTCCAGGAATGCTAAATCAAATGGAAACTCCAGCAATACCAAGTCAAATGGAAACTCAATTCCAAATCTCTAAATCATATGGAAGCTCCATTCCAAATCTCAAAAGGAAGCTCCAGCAATACTAAGTCAAATGGAAACTCAATTCCAAATCTCTAAATCAATCAGAAACTCCATTCCAAATCTCAAAAGGGCGCTCCAGCAATACTAAATTAAATGGACATTCAAGTCTAATTACCGATACTAAAGCAAATGGAAGCAACATTGAACGGGATCTCAAGAGATTATTCTAGGCACCCCCTTTGTTGGGGTGGGGGAGGGCCCCCCCTTTACTAATCCCAGGTGGACATTACTCCGAACAAAGACCATTTACAGGACATTGCTCCGAACATAGTTCGGATAGGTGGACAGGGTCCGGAAGGGCGGACGCCTCCGGATGCGTCCGGACGAGAAAAACATACAAAAAAACCTTTTTCTATCCAAAACACCTCTTTGTGTTTTGGGCGTCCAGCGGGGCGTCCGAAAAGGCGTATTTAGGCGTCCAAAAGGCGTATTTAAGCGTCCGTCCCGGACTAGTCCGAACCAAAACACATTTTTTTGAAAAAACACATTTTTTTGATAGTCCGGGCCCGTCCGGACCTATCCAGACCCGTCCGGACCCGTCCGGGCCGTCCAACCGGTCCGGCGGACCCTGTCCACCTATCCGGACTATGTTCGGAGCAATGTCCTGTAAATGGTCTTTGTTCGGAGTAATATTCGCCTGGGATTAGTAAAGGGGGGGCCCTCTCCCCCCCAACAAAGGGGGTGTCTAGAATAATCTCTTGAGATCCAGTTCAATTTTGCTTCCATTTGCTTTAGTATTGGTAGGCTTAAGTTTCCATTTAATTTAGTATTGCTAGAGCTTCCTTTTGAGATCTGGAATGGAGTTTCGATTTGATTTAATATTTCTGCAGCTTCCTTTTGAGATCTGGAACGGAGTTTCCATTTGATTTAGTATTGCTGGAGCTTCCTTTTGAGATTTGGAATGGAGTTTCCAATTGATTTAGCATTCCTGGAGCTTCCTTTTGAGATCTGGAACTGAGTTTCCATAAGACTTAGTATTGCTGGAGCTTCCTTTTGAGACTTGGAATTGAGTTTCCATTTGATTTAGCATTGGAGCTTCCTTTTGAGACATGGAACTGAGTTTCCATGTGATTTAGAATTGCCGGAGCTTCCTTTTGTGATTTAGAACTGAGTTGCTGTTTGATTTTGCATTGCTGGAGCTTCCTTTTGAGATCTGGAACTTAGTTTCCATTTGATTTTGTATTGCTGGAGCTTCCTCTTGATATTTTTTTGGACGCGGGCAGCCGCGGGCAGGCAACAAGACTTTATTTCAGGGGCCGCTGAAATAATGTCAAATTGGGGGTGAAGTACTAGGTTGTTTGTGAGTTTGGTTGTAGGCAGTTTTTAAACAAGAGACATGCAAGAAAACAAGAGCTTGGGGAAGCTGGACATGTTTGATTTAGGGAAGCAGGCCCAAATCTAACAACAAAGCCCGAAGCTTCATAGGTAGCTACGCTGGGCCAGTTGTATATTTGCAGGGGGCCAGACAACAAGACTTTATTGTAGGGGCCCCTGAAATAAAGTCTTGGGCTCGAGTTTGGGGGCCTGAAGCACTACCCACCCCCTTTGCAGGTTTGATTGCGGGCAGTTTTTAAACAAGAGATATGTAAGAAACCATCACTTCTTGGGCAGCTGGACAGATTGATTTTTGGGGAGCTGAAGAACAAGGTACCAAAGATCTAAGGACCAGGTGTTGGCTTGGCTACCTCTCCTCTTCTTTCTCTTTTTGTTCCATTTTGTCATGTTTCTTATACTTTTCGTTCAGAACATTTGGGGGGGTGGCGGGTGCTTGCCTTTATTCCAGGTGGCCACCCGTTTGTCTTTATTCCAGGTGCAATGTTTAATCCTAGGTGGACGTTACGGAACGACCATTCAATTGCCAGTGGCAGCTATTGTTCGCAGAATACTGAGCTTACGGAACGACCTTTCAATTGCTAGTGACAGCTACTGTTCGCAGAATAGCAGGTGTTGCAAGCTTGCCTGCTATCATGTAAAGACTGGACCCTTTGGCTGTATGCTTGCTTCAGGACATCAACTTTAAGGGCAACTGGTACATGTTGCGCTGAGTCGCATTAGCCAGAGAACCACCGTTCAAACAACATGTGAACTTGATCATCTAGGAGGCATGGTGAAACAGAACATACCCGAATTTGCAAAGTATTGTACATCATGCTTAATTGAGCTGTTTCTTGTGTTGTTTGTAGATTGAAACAACTTTGGGCACATGGCCCAAGGGCACAGAGCTGTGGACAAATACGGAATCACTCCCATCGCGCTGCTACAAAGTCTGCGAAAGTTATCCTTCTCAATTTGTTGCGACAATATTTGTTCATTGAACTTATACCTTCTTGGACTCTACTGTCGTGAAAGTAGAGTGACATTACATGAACATGCAGTGAACTGCGCATGGCACACTGTTTCAAGCCATTAGAAGACCGGGTTCTGCCATGAAAGACCGTTTGTGATGTGTGCCGCGCAAAGCACACCGCACACACTAGAAGCAACAACTCGAAATGTCTAACTCCTGTTTAAGTGATGTTGGTTCTTTGCATTGTCGCAGCGCCCTCCTAAACATCAGTTTGAGTTGTGGTGCACCAAGCCACCTGCTCGCTTCCAAAGGAAACCTGGTTTGGATGCCTTGCGGCTCAGTGATCGGCTCCAACACTAGGCAGCACGCAACGGAGCAGCCTTCTTAACTTGTGCAACTCACAAATGTTTTTCTCACACAAAAATGAAAGGCTAATAGCGCGGCTTTTGTTTTCCCTTGTGTTGTGTTGGCATTCAAGCCGTTTGGGCCAAGGTCAAATTATGTTTGATGATTTCTCCCATGCCAACATCAAAGGCATTGCGCAGCTGAGCTGAACCTGGAGGTTTGACATTGGGTGACAGCAAGGTCCGCGCCGCTGCTTGACTTGGCACTTGTATCTTTCAAGCAAGCCCTGCGCAGTGAACAACAACGTTGTTAATTCAAACAAGTCAAACACACCGCTAGCGAAATTGCAGGGTTGACAAAGCAGCGCATGAAAAAACGAAACCACCCAAACATGGAACTAACACCCCAAAAAATGACAAAACACCCCAAAAATGAATGCAACACAGCACCACCCCAAAAACGAAGGGTGATTGAGGGTCCAGGTACACGCATCCAATTGACAACGTGCGCCGCTCTTTCCACAAAGTCACCAGTTGCAATTGGTTGCGAATGGGAAAATATAGGTGGAGCAACTAACGAATCCAAGCAAGCATACGAAGCAAGTTTGTGAAGGCCACGCGGCTCCATGTGAACAGCCCGGCGTTGCAGGTGCGCCAAAATTGTCCTTTTTGCCGCACACCTGACCCGAACAAAGGGTGCCGATGTGTTTCTAGGACGAACCCTGTCTTGAGAAGCTGTGGCCTCTTGGGGTTCGTCCTACTTATTTTGCCGCACACCTGACCCGAACAAATGGTGCAAATGTGTTTCTAGGACGAACCCTCTCTTCAGAAGGTGTAGCCTCTTGGGGTTCGCCCTACGTATTTGGAAGCAGCCTGGAAGCACGTTGACATGAATATGCTGAGCACGCTCGGCCCACACAAAAGGGCGCATGAACATCCGAACAGCTGACCCCGGTCTACGCAGATCGTGGCAACACTGTGTCTCAGACTTGTTTCGGACAGACGTCAGACCCACCAAATGACCGAGGATCGTCCACACCGAGCCTCCCCGCAAAAGCGCAGCGCCGGCCCCGTGTCCACACAACTTGCCATCCACACGCATCCAATTGAGAGCGTGCGCGGCCCTTTCCACAAAGTCACCAGTTGCAATTGGTTGCGAATGGGAAAATCGGTGGAGAAACTAGCGAATCCAAGCAAGCTTACAAAGCAAGTTTGTGAAGGCCACGTGCACGGCTCCATGTGAACAGCCCGGCGTTCACCGCGCGCCAAGATTGTCCTTTTTGCCGCACACCTGACCCGAGCAAATGGCGCCAATGTGTTTCTAGGACGAAGCCTCTCTTCAGAGTCTGTGGCCTCTTGGGGTTCGCCCTACTTATTTGGAAGCAGCCTGGAAGCACGTTGACATGAATATGCTGAGCACACTCGACCAAACAAAAGGGCGCACGAACATCCGAACAGAGTCCTAATTTTTTCCCAAAAGCATCTCTGATGCTTGGGTTCTGCTTTAGGTTTTCTCTTAAGGTGCCTGGGAGCGATACAAGCTGTGACGACGGAGATAAGAAGGGATTTCCATTTCGTTGTGCTGCAGACCGGGCGTGCGATGCCGGCTGGGGGTGCAGACCGGGCGTACGAGGCTGGCTGGGGGGACGGCGGTGTGGGGCTGGCTGGTGGGACGGCGGTGTGGTGCAGACTGGGTGCGCGAGGCTGGCCCGCGAGCGAGAGAGACTGGCGCGCGCTCGTGACATGCGGAAACCGCCCGCGAGCGAAACGCTCGTGACATGCGGAAAACCGCCCGCGAGCGAGACTGGCGCGGTGGACGCTCGTGACATGCGGAAACCGCCCGCGAGCGAGACTGGCGCGGTGGACGCTCGTGACATGCGGAAACCGCCCGCGAGCGAGACTGGCGCGGTGGACGCTCGTGACGCTGGCGTGGTGGACGCTCGTGACATGGAGAAACCGCCCGCGAGCGAGACTGGCGCGGTGGACGCTCGTGACATGCGGAAACCGCCCGCGAGCGAGACTGGCGCGGTGGACGCTCGTGACATGCGGAAACCGCCCGCGAGCGAGACTGGCGCGGTGGACTGACATGCGGACACCGCCCGCGAGCGAGACTGGCTGCGCGGTGGACGCTCGTGACATGCGGGCGCGGTGGACGCTCGTGACATGCGGAAACCGCCCGCGAGCGAGACTGGCGCGGTGGACGCTCGTGACATGCGGAAACCGCCCGCGAGCGAGACTGGCGCGGTGGACGCTCGTGACATGCGGAAACCGCCCGCGAGCGAGACTGGCGCGGTGGACGCTCGTGACATGCGGAAACCGCCCGCGAGCGAGACTGGCGCGGTGGACGCTCGTGACATGCGGAAAACGCCAGCGAGCGAGACTGGCGCGGTGGACGCTCGTGACATGCGGAAACCGCCCGCGAGCGAGACTGGCGCGGTGGACGCTCGTGACAGGCGGAAACCGCCCGCGAGCGAGACTGGCGCGGTGGACGCTCGTGACATGGGGAAACCGCCCGCGAGCGAGACTGGCGCAGTGGATGCTCGTGACATGCGGAAACCGCCCGCGAGCGAGACCGGCGCGGTGGACGCTCGTGACATGCGGAAAACGCCCGCGCTCGTGACATGCGGAAACCGCCCGCAAGCGAGACTGGCGCGGTGGACGCTCGTGACGTTCGGAAACCGCCCGCGAGCGAGACTGGCGCGGTGGAACGCTCGTGACATGCGAAAGCCGCCCGCGAGCGAGACTGGCGTGGTGGACGCTCGTGACATGCGGAAACCGCCCGCGAGCGAGACTGGCGCGGTGGACGCTCGTGACATGCGGAAACCGCCCGTGAGCGAGACTGGCGCGGTGGACGCTCGTGACATGCGGAAACCGCCCGCGAGCGAGACTGGCGCGGCGGGCGCTCGTGACATGCGGAAACCGCCCGCATGCGGAAACCGCCCGCGAGCGAGACTGGCGCGGTGGACGCTCGTGACATGCGGAAACCGCCCGCGAGCGAGACTGGCGCAGTGGCCGCTCGTGACATGCGGAAACCGCCCCTGAGCGAGACAGCGAGACTGGTGCGGTGGACGCTCGTGACATGCGGAAACCGCCCGCGAGCGAGACTGCCGCGGTGGCTTGTGACAGGCGGAAACCGCCCGCGAGCGAGACTGGCGCGGTGGACGCTCGTGACAGGCGGAAACCGCCCGCGAGCGAGACTGGCGCGGTGGCTCGTGACAGGCGGAAACCGCCCGCGAGCGAGACACTGCCGCGGTGGACGCTCGTGACATGCGGAAACCGCCCGCGAGCGAGACTGGGTGGAGGCTCGTGACATGCGGAAACCGCACGCGAGCGAGACTGGCGCGGCGGACGCTCGTGACATGCGGAAACCGCCCGCGAGCGAGACTGGCGCGGTGGACGCTCGTGACAGGCGGAAACCGCACGCGAGCGAGACTGGCGCGGTGGACGCTTGTGACACGCGGAAACTGCCCGCGAGCGAGACTGGCGCGGTGGACGCTCGTGACATGCGGAAACCGCCCGCGAGCGAGACTGGCGCGGTGGACGCTCGTGACATGCGGAAACCGCCCGCGAGCGATCCTGGCGCGGTGGACGCTTGTGACATGCGCGAGCGAGACTGGCGTGGTGGACGCTCGTGACATGCCGGCGAGCGAGACTGGCGCGGTGGAGGTGGACGCTCATGACATGCGGCAACCGCCACGTGCGCGGCTCCATGTGAACAGCCCGGCGCTCCAGGTACGCCATAATTGTCCTTTTTGCCGCAGAACAAACGGTGCCAATGTGTTTCTAGGACGGACCCTCTCTTCAGAAGCTGTAGCCTCTTGGGGTTCGCCCTACTTATTTGGAAGCAGCCTGGAAGCACGTTGGCATGAATATGCTGAGCACACTCGGCCCAAACAAAAGGGCGCATGAACATCCGAACAGCTGACCCCGGTCTACGCAGATCGTGGTAACACTGTGTCTCAGACTTGTTTCGCCCACCAAGTGACCGAGGCTTGTCCACACCGAGCCCCCCGCAAAAGCGCAGCGCCGGCTCCGTCTCCACACACTTGCGGCGAATCCACCCAACTTGCCATCCACACGCATCCAATTGACAACGTGTGCGGCCCATTCCACAAAGTCACCAGTTGCAATTGGTTGCGAATGGGAAAATAGGTGGAGAAACTAACGAATCCAAGCAAGCATACGAAGCAAGTTTGTGAAGGCCACGTGCACGGCTGCATGTGAACAGCCCGGCGTTCCTGGTGCGCCAAAATTGTCCTTTTTGCCGCACACCTGACCCGAACAAATGGTGCCAATGTGTTTCTAGGACGAACCCTCTCTTCAGAAGCTGTGGCCTCGGGGTTCGCCCTACTTATTTGGAAGCAGCCTGGAAGCACGTTGACATGAATATGCTGAGCACACTCGGCCCAAACAAAAGGGCGCATGAACATCCGAACAGCTGACCCCGGTCTACGCAGATCGTGGTAACACTGTGTCCACCAAGTGATCGAGGCTTGTCCACACCGAGCCCCCCGCAAAAGCGCAGCGCCGGCCCCGTCTCCACACACCTGCGGCGAATCCACCCAACTTGCCATCCACACGCATCCAATTGACAACGTGCGCGGCCCTTTCCACAAAGTCACCAGTTGCCATTGGTTGCGAATGGGAAAATAGGTGGAGAAACTAACGAATCCAAGCAAGCTTACAAAGCAAGTTTGTGAAGGCCACGTGCACGGCTCCATGTGAACAGCCCGGCGTTCCAGGCACGCCAAATTGTCCTTTTTGCCGCACACCTGACCCGAACAAATGGCGCCAATGTGTTTCTAGGACGAACCCTCTCTTCAGAGTCTGTGGCCTCTTGGGACTCGCCCTACTTATTTGGAAGCAGCCTGGAAGCACGTTGACATGAATATGCTGAGCACACTCGGCCCCAACATAAGGGCGCATGAACATCCGAACAGCTGACCCCGGTCTACTCAGATCGTGTTGTAACACTGTGTCTCAGACTTGTTTCAGATGGGTGTAGAGCGAGCTTATGCCTTGCTTCCAATTTGGGAGTGGTAGTTTGTGCGGATCCATTTTCGGATTTCTGCGATTGGTTCTTCATGATGAATCGGATGACTTCATGCCTTCCATGTAGTGCGGGGCCTGTCATGTTTCACCCGTGCCTTTGCCTTTTTCTCTGTGCTTGGTCAGAGCACAGGCTGCTGGCTGCCAATCCGGCTTGAGTCGCGGTTGCTCCCTGTTTTGGGGTTGATTTCCCAACTGTGAACAACTTAAATCTTGGTTTGCCTTCGGACCCTTGAGCCGGAAAACAACGGGATCCACATGCCGTGGGGAGTTAGGCTGGTTTGCTTTTGGGTTCCCGGGCTCCTCTTGTTTCAGGGTCTCTAGCCAAGTCTTGGAAAAGACAAGCGAATCAAGCATCTGGTATTGTCGCTTCCCATGTATCCACGTGGCCACGTGTCCACGTGTCAGACTTCTGGCAAGTCTGCCTGACGAGTCCTCAAAACGAAAGCGAGACTGATGTATACGCATGTGCAGAGGTCGAGGCAGCCAACCGACGCGGCCCTCATTCGAGAGAAACTGCGCCGGACAGAAAAGGTGCGGGTGAAGGCACTCGGAACAGTTGGGCCCGAGCTTTTGCGTTGGACTGCGCCAACTGGGGAGTGCGCTGGAAGTGACATCCTGGGTCTTTGACGGGCCTCTTCCTCATCCCTCGATCTGAGTTTGTCTATCAAGTCTCAAAATACCGTTTTGAATGGTTGTCAACGGAAAGCACGAGGAAACCAGCCACCTGGAGCGTGCCAACTTTGAGAATACCCAGATACAACTATATATATATATATATAGAGATGGGCGTGTGCCTTTTCAAGGTGCGCAGCCTGTCGTAAAGGGTTGAAGTGCGACTTAGAGCATTCGAAGCTCACATGATTGTCAGCCTGGACTTCTCTGCAAAAGGACTTGGAGACGAGGTACTTGAAGGAGCATTGCTTACTTGAAGAGTATGCATGACGTACGGTGTATTCTGTTGACAGGCTGAGCGCATTTATCCACTTTGCTTGCTGATAGTCAGGAGAGGTCGCACATCACAGATCCCACGTTCAAGTGCCGATGTTTGCTCTACCAACTGCCAGGGTGCTGACGGCAGCTGCAAAGATTAGCTGCAGAAAGCAAAAGACAGCGAGGGCTGGGGTGCAGGGTGGTGGGCACAAATTTGCTACGTCGAACGAGACCAGCAGCATGACGTTATCTGAACGAGCCACGATGCGGATCAACAGGGATTGTGTGTCGAGCAGAACCGTCTCAAATGAGAAGATTAATATTACCCCCGTCCGAATTCCCCGGCAACCAGGGCCACCACCTTTGGAGGCAAAGCGTGTCGTTCGTGTCGTTCAGTGACGCAGAGCCACTATCAACCTGTAATGCGGAAACCATGGTGCTCGTTTGTATGTGTGTTGACGCATCAGCGCTTGAAAGGGATGCTGAGCATGTGGCCGTGCACATTTGGCTCACGTTGTAGCTGTGCCTCAATACAAGCAAGCTACATGGATAGCGGGCGACCTTTTTTAAAGTATGAACATGTTCTGGCCGGGTTCTTGCAACTTGACAGACAACTGCCAAACGTTCTGTTTTGCCTTGCACACGTGGAGAACCCATGGCATTCGCATTTGATTTGCTCTTTACTGAGCTACCGCAAAGGCGCATGGCCTTTTGCCTCTTGTGAAAAGTGCCATGGTTCAGGGGCGGCATGGTTCCTCCGAAGAGCGCCTTCCCTCCAGTTGGAACCAGGCACGACAGATGAAGAGTGACTTGCCTGACACGTGGTTTTTAACTTCCATCGGACGATCTATAATACCTTCCCGAGGGTGTGCTTCAAGTTTGAACCAAACGCTGTCCATTGGCTTTGAAATTTCAGTCCGGTATCCGACTGCCTCTGTTTTGCTGGCTGTTGTTAGCTCTCCAGCCCTTCGACTGCCTCCCAGTTTCAGTCCATGCGTGTGCCCAACCGACCACAAGGTCAAGCGAAAGAACAGCTTCATTTAGCGGATTGTTTATCAAGCGATATGGGGCCTTCATTTGCGACAGCCTTGATTGGAATTGTGTTGCTGGTTGAATCAAGGAACGTCATCTACTTCACCTGAGCCATCATTACCTTTCCAATGGTGTGCTTCATGTGACACACGCACACAAGTGCACTAAAGAGTTGCATTGTTCGAACCGGAGGTAGAAAAGTGAACTTCCTGTACTGCGCCTGTTACTATAGGATAAGTGATTTTGGAGATTTCAAGCACAGTGAGAGGCGAACATTGTAAATCAAAAGTCGTTCAACAAAAGATAGTCTCAAACTGGAGCAATCAACATCCATAATTAAGGAGGCTCGTCATGCAACCTTACACGTTCCGCACAGTTGCTAAGCACGCTCTTCTTATAACATGAAGAAACACTTTCTGGCCGAGCAGTGAAAATTGAGATGCCGCTGTGGGAGCGATACCCGTGGCAGCCGTGGCAGCCAATCATGGGAAGGTGTTTGGACCGGCGCACATATTGCGCATATTGTTGGTTTATTGCCAGAAGTAAAGCTTTGCCTTGGACGGCTCAATGAGACTTCTGGCTGGGGCCTCATGATTCCAAAGATGCCTTGCTGGCCTTGAAGTTTGCGGGTGTGTTGACTGTTTGTCTGTTTGGTTGGTTGTGTGTTTGTTTGTTTTTTTTGTGGGGGATTTTTGGTTGCTTGTTTGTTCATGGATTTGTTGGCTTGTTGGTGTGTTGGTTTACTAGTCTTAGTTTGTTTGTTGGTTGCTTGGTCGGTCGGTCGGGCTGTCGGTCGGTCAGTCCGTCAGTCGGTCGGTCGGTCGGTCGGTCGGTCGGTCGGTCGGTGGCTGGTTGGTTGGTTGGCTGGTTGGTTGGTTGCTTGGTTGGTTGGTTGGTTGGTTGGTGGCTTCTTTGTTTCTGTGTTTGTTCCTTTGTGTCATTGTTTGTTTGTTTGTTTGTTTGTTCTGTTTGTGTTGGCTTCTAAGCAGACAATATTTATCCAAAGTCCCGATTGCCTTGTTTTTGCCAGTGCAAACTGTTTGACAGATGCTCCGCCGGAACAGAATACTCGTCAGGGGCCGGATGACACTCTTGATTTGACACGCAACCATAGCTCCACAGGTAAACCTCCAAAGAGTTTCAAGGCCACTTGCCAGGAATTGAGTACGCCCCAGCTTAGGTCCTGAAGTCTTATTCTTTTTGGGTTTTCACGAGCTTTGAGAATTTGATGAGCAAGATACATGGAACGGCGAACGCATGAATAGGAGGCCTGTATGACTGTTTGGCTTGACAATGGGAACCCTGTGGACTCTGCTACTTTTGTTCTCACTGACATGAGGCCTGAAATGAGGCCTTTTGCGATAGAATGCCAGGGTAGTTTGTGGTTCCTTTTATAGCTTGCCCAAGGAAGAGTTGCTGGCCAAAGCGTATCCAGGAATCTCTTATGTAGAGAGCTGCCCAGAGCGTATCTCTGACACATTGGGCAGTCACGATGCGGTCGCAAGTGTGGTTTAGCTGTCGTGCTTCCTTGCAAGCTGTTCTCAAGGCCTCACTTGAATGTAGAGTACACTCCCTCAGAACCGCCGGAAGTTCCCAGGCCAATCCTGTACCTGGAGCCGAGTCTTCCGTCGGGGGTCCGTTCGGGAGCGCAGGTTCGGACTATCCGATGACCCCTTCGAGCTTGGCGAGGAGCTAGGAGGCGGATCCCAAGGCTGGAGTTCGGTTGACCCGGGAGGCGAACAGCTACAAAGATGAAGTTGTTTTCTGTCAACTAAAACCAGGAACCCCAAAGCAAAAAAAGGTCCTTGTACCATTTTCAAGATGTGCATTTTGTAGTTGGGCACGATGTCAGACCCAGGTGCAGCATGGGAGGACAAATGTTCTCAACCAAGCCAACACAACTTATGCGTGTTTTTCTCGGAGGCTGTCTGCGTGAATGGGCAAAGCATGGATGAGACTCTAATGGTCTGAAATTATGCGGACCAGATAATGCATCGGTTGCAACAAACGCAGCTCACCCTTCCGACTCAGGGACTGATGCGTGGCGTCACAGCCTTGCGGTTGGCTTGACGCAACCCGCTAACAATATTACCAACGCCAAGGGATCGCCAAAACCGACTCCCGTCAACCTGCAAAACCGACAAGGGCGCACCCATGGTACGGTTGTTCCTTGCTCATTGGTGAGAAAGAAAGGACACGCCGTCTGAAAGGTGGGAACTCCTTAAACATCAAGCTACAAAGCCAAAGCAAACTGGCCCTCAAACTTGGATGAGTTGCGAATGATTATATATTTCACAAGACCTTCTTAATTCTGTGAATGACACGTCAACATTGGCGATTGTCGTTCAAAACTATGCCAGTGCCAATTCAAAGATTTGAGCCAACTTTGCAGTTTGCGCTTCAATCAACATCTCAACAATTGACTCGGCTTTGGACAGGCTCCCGTGCAGGTTAGTGGCAGTCGTGTGAGTGTCGTGTGGCAGCGTCGTGTGGCAGCGCTAAGTGAGAGTAGACTATTCTGATGTGTCCTGTCAGCATCAACGCCTTGCTACTCATGAATTTGGTGACTGCACTTCTTGTTCAGAAGCAGACAGTTGTCACAACTTAAAATGCGGATTGGCCCTTGCCTCTCCTGAGATATAAGAGCCCAGGCAGTCACAACTTACTCAACCGAAAGCATGCGTGACGATCAAAGCCGGGCTATTGAGGGCAGTAAGCATGGGTTCTTGCTGGACAAGCAAGCGAGCTGCAAGTTCTGTTGCCTGTCAACATGAGCCCAGTTAATGTCAGTCCCAAATCTTGCCGTTGACAGTTCCAAGCTGCCGACATGGTGCACTGCACGTTTGATTGGACAGCTAAATTGACTGCCCTTGTTTGGTTAAGTCATAGCTCCAATCAGAGGGTTGAAGGGTGCAACAGATCGCCGGGCGCTCACGATCCGCCAGGCCGAGTTTTTGCATGCCAGCGGCTATGCACCGGCAACGCGTATGCTGTAAAGGCAGGGAGCCGTCAACTGGTGCCTTTGGGATTGGCCAAGGGAGCTGCTTCAGCAAGTGGCTTTCGACTTGACGGCGATGTAACTTCTGACGTACGGCGTGGCTTCTGCGCCATCGCAGCATTGTATCATGAACGTCTTGGGTTCACGTGTCAACCCATGGGCTGCGTCAAACGTTCCCTGAGATTGGGCTCACTCAGATGTTTGAAGCTGATCTCAGTTGAACCCGTTGCAGAAAGCCACGTCCCTGTCAAACAAATCCATTCAGCGATGGTTTCCAGCCATCCTCTCAGGTTTTAGAGGTTTAGGGTGTGCCCACGAAAAGTTAGACTTTCAGCAGTGGATCTGGGAGCAGCCCAGCGTTGATTTGGCGTTGCAGTTGATTCGGCCAGTCAATGGATGCAGATAATTTTGACAATGGTGGGACTCTGTTGGACTCGAAGCATCGGTGGATTGCTGAGCTTTGATTGACCCCATTTGTGCGGCGACCAAATGTCTGAAGCGATGGCAACTTGACATGTGCTTTTCTTGGTCGTATGAAGGCTTTGTGCAACTCGTCGTTTTTGGTTGGAATAGGCACCGTGTGAGAGGAAGACATTCACAAACATTGAGCATGCTGACGAACGCGACTCATGCGAGTTGTGCGGCTCGTGTAGCATGTGCAACTCCATGTCACCTAGGGGATTCCCAGGAAACTAGAAACACGAGACTCAAGAGAACAATAAATTTGTTAGAACAAACAACCTAAGTTTGTACACTACAAACTATCAGAACTACAATAACCAACACACTACAAACTAATTACAAACACATCCGCGGTCGCGGTCGCCAGGTGGTGAATACCAAGGCCATCGAATTACGCGAGAGGACGGTGTCCAGTCTCAGGCGATGACGCGCAGCGGTGAGACATGCGTCCAAACTTGACCGGCTCTGACTGTTGGTTTCCGAGCTGTTGGTTTCCATTTTTCGTCATGACCCTGAAAGGTCTTGTGTTGGCCATTTCCCCATGTTACAGCCCAGAATGTTGGTTTTGGATTTGTGTGTCTCAGCTTGTCCAAACTTGAGCTTTTAGGTTCCCAGTTTGGTGTCCTTGTCTAGTCAAGGTCCCAATCGACCGAACTGTCCTTTTGGTTTCCCAAGATGTTGTCACTCCAAAAGGCGATCACTTGGTGGTTCAAGTGAGACGAGGGTATCGGTTTGGGGACCGGTT